>JAOBRD020592444.1:3295-15876 GCA_027575215.2 Hydrozoanthus sils
ATGACTGCAATTTAGTGCGATTTAAGGCGACTTTAAGGTGATTTAAGGAAACTTAAGGACCCGGAGTTGGCCTTTTGGGGTCTGGCGTGAAAACAGACGCTTGGTATATTCAAGGGACAAGCTTTGCCATAAAAGTTGGAAAATGGCTAACGCTGTAAGAATTAACAGTCTTTGCCTTCTCACAGAACACATATTATCCGGCCTAACAAGGAAACCCATGAAACAGCAAATTCACTACTTTTAGTTTCGTCTGGTTATCAAGGAATGTTCTGCAGTAACTATGTTTCTTCACACAATAAAATAAAAACAAAGGTACCGTTGTTGTAACGTCGGTGGTTCCTTCAGCTCTCTAAGAGTGCTGCTGCTATCAATGGAAGCCGAAGGTACGCCCTTCACCCCCTCCCTCTGTCAGTGTTCCGTTTTACGGGTGTTCAAAGTTACAACTATACACTGATCAGAAGAAAGTCGAAACAAACATGCAGACGTCATGCAGCCCTGGAGGGGGTATTTGTGCCAATCATATCTCAAAAGTTAGCATTGGCACACCCCTTTTTTATTCTATTTTTGTAGTTTAAATATAATGATTGACAAATGGCGAAAGTTTGACAAAAATCTCAGTGTAGGTTCTATTTTAATGGAATGACCTTAACTGACAGAAAACTCAGTTTAAAATCATATCTGTCTCATTTTAAAACCTTTTCTATTCGAATATTTTAAATCTAGCTAAAAGCTAGTTAATTCTTTCTCGAGCCTATGGGGCGCATCAGGCTGGCGCAGTTTTGTTTGCCTACCTCGGGACGAGACACTAGCCCATCACAGGTAAACCCCTAGCAGAAGTTCATTTATAAAGCGGAGTCGACTGGAACAAATAGGGTAAAATGTGTACTGTCGCAATTTGTAATACCTCATGTCACAATTTGCATTAGCGCAATTTGTCGCTATTCGTAATAGCGGTGTTCGCAATTTTTAGTACCTGACACAATTTGTAATAACGATTGTCGCAATTTGTAATACCTGTCGCAATTTGTAACAACGGTTGTCGCAATTTGTAATACCTGTCGCAATTTGTAATAGCAGCTGTCGCAATTTGTAATAGCATACCTTTCGCATTTTGTAACAGCACTTTGTCGCATTTTGTAATAATGGGAGCTGTCGCAATTTGTAAAGGCACATTGTCGCGACTTGTTAAAAAATTTTTAAAGTAAATGCTTGGCATGTTTAAAGTCTTTCTGATCCATGTCAGAAGTTTAAGATGACAAAAAAAAACTTTTTTTCAAATGTGAGATACTGCAGTATACAAGCAGATTTTCGAAAAAATAAAGAAAAATGTCATTTATTCATTAGAATAACTCTTTTGGTCGCTGAGAAATTAAGGTTTTACAAGTATCTAAACTACCACAGTTGTGACGTCAAAGTCGGAAGTCCAGAGGGAAAAACTACAAAACAGTCGTTTTTTCTTGAAATACCATATCAATGATCCTGAAACTTTGCACTGTAACACAAACACAAACACGTGTTATAAAGAGAGTAGTTGTTTTGTTATTTTTCCCATTGGATTCCCGACTTCGACCTCACAACTTTGCTAATTTGCATATTTGAAAAACCTTAATATCAAAAACCAAAACCAAAAGAGTTATTTAAATGAAATAAACAACTTTTTTCTTCTTTTTCAAAAACCTTTCTAGCGGACCAAGGTTCCATGATATTCATACATACACTTTAACTTTTAAACTACATACAAAAGTTTTCAACTGATTGGGCTAAAAGTCTCATTAGAGAAATTGCATTCCATTTTGTTCAAATTAAGAAGCTCTAAAGATAGAAAAAGCATCTAAGACAATCAGCACCTTTAGGGAAACTGCGAACCTATTAAGATATATTTTAAGCAAAACTTTCCTCGAGTGTGTCTAAACATGAAATAGTATAATTTCCAAGGGGTTCATTTGCTTAACAACCCTTTCAATACTGTTAATAACAAAACTGCTCCCTTTTGGAATACCTGAAAATAACCAAATTAAAGAAACGGAAGTAATCTTGGACCAAATTCAGTTCCTTATATACGATACCCCCTTCCTACTCTCACTGACCCAAGCTTAAACAGTATATTTCTAGACAAAGGGGGGGGGGGGGGGTGAAGGGTAGTTCCTACAAACCGAGATTGAGCTCTGAGGGGATTTATTGTTGTGCCTATTTTTTTATTTTACTTAAAAAGAAACGTATTAAAACAAACAAAACATGCATTTGTTATTTAGCAGAGACAAAAACAAAACAAAATGGATCTGAAATTGAAATCCTCGGCGTTAAGAATTGCTCACCAAGGCACTTTCTGTCGGGAGCGTAATGTGTAACAATCAAATTGGAAGAGTTGGTTTGACATCTGCAAGAAAATTTGCAACCCTACGATTACGATTCAAACACGCTAGGCACTCAGCCACTGCGCCGCCAGGCCCTGCACATCTAAACAGTTTTAACTTTTATTATTATAGTAGTATATTGGGCACTGATTTCCGAGACAGGTTTATTTTAGCCTTAACCGTATCTTACACGGAAAGGGGGAGAGGGAGGGGGGTAGGGGGTAGGTGCAATCCGCCATCTTTGATTTAAATTCGACTTCGTTATTGTCCTTCGATATTACATGAGAATGTAAACACATGTGATAACTCAGCACAAAGCTTGACGCCAGCTTGGTCGATTCGCTCATGGCTCATCTGCCGGAAAAATCCAAAATGTTGGAAATATGAGCGCAAAACAAATCACTACCACAAGTGTGAAGTAAACAGGGGAAACGAAAAGTCGAAAGATGACTTTTCACTTGAATGAAAACTCAAGAAAACAGGAACTGCGAGTACCACAGTTAAAAGACGGGAAAAAAGTAAAGGAAACTTCGAGCGAAGTTGGCAGCTCCGATATTCCTGTAGGTGCATCAGCTTTGGACAGCATAAGCGCCGGAGTCTTAAAAAGTTTATTTGAAGTCCAAGTGATAAAAAAAACTCAGGTTTCGCTGATGTAGGCACTGCTATTGCCTCACGCACAATACTATGGGTGCAATGGCGCCAGGTCCGCCAGCGAAGGAGATTCGTCGAGTGATTGGAGTGATATCGAATATACAGCGTCTAAGGACGGCCATCAATCACATAAAAACGGTGAGCCACCCCCAAAAAGAAAGAATCAAATGGCTCGGATGATGCTTTCTCACCTTTCAGTCAAACTCACAGATGCATATAAAACGTACCCAAGGAGATGCTACTTGTTTTTTATCGGCCAACTCATTAAGTTTGGTGGCTCCAAATGTTGGAGATGACGATTGCAAAAAGTATTAAGATCTACTATTACTATATACCTTACTCTCCGAAGAAGTTTCACTCTCTAAGGAAAAAGCTGGCTATGCTTGCATGTCTCCTGTCAGCCATTCCATCAAAAGAAAAGGAGTTTCAAAGGTATCTATGGTGGACTCATCATGGCTTCTTGGAGGAAGGGAACAACAGGCAGTATGGCACTTACATCACAAAATGGACTTTTCCAGTTAGAGGGAAATTGACTACACCCGACCAACTATATAGTGTCTATCCTTGACTTGCTTACAGACTTAGATCAACAAGGGCTCACACGCAGAGCCTCTTGCTTGCTAGGGTGCTCAAGTCAGCAAACAAAATGTAAGATTGAAATTTATTTCAGCAACTTGTTTACTTGAATCTTGCTTCTGGGCAGATTGTGACATTTTTGGTCAAATTATAAAGTTTTGCTCTGCAACCTGCTGTTTAATGTTTGTGTTGCTACAAAATCTCAGGAAAAATTAAACAAGAATTACCAGTAACTTGAAGTTTGGTTGAACTTTACAGAGTTATAAAGTGCTAAGAGATTACATGCCAAGCTTTGTGACGTCAAACCTATTGCGCAATACTTCGCCGACACGTAAAGCTAGCTGTATTTTTACTTATTTAAATGATTGAGATTCTAACAGCTTCGTTTGATTTGCTCATTTGTTTTTTTCTTACTTTCATTTGTAAAATTATTTGAATAGATTAACGTCAAATCTGGTAAATAACAATAAATATAAGTAATATGATGTACAACTTATGACCCCTCCCCTTATACCTAGGGTTAATACTCTAAAACAATCGTTTCAATAACTTTTTTAATGTAAAATGTTTTTTTTACTGACTTACATAATGGTTTTAAGAAGAAATTTTAACCTAAAAAAGAAAATCCCTTTCTTTTCTTACCGAATTCTAAACATTATGGATCAACTTTAAAAACTCGAGCATCATGCATCATTTATCACTGTACCAAATTTCGCTCAAAATACATAAAATAAAAACAAATCTATAGAGGGATGACGGATTTCACCCCTGGCCCCGTGACCAGCCAGCATCGGAACGCCCGCCTGTAAGATAGGATGTTTAAGATGTTTCGCTACTACTTGCTAAGCATGACAGGAACGATACTTTAACCGACGCATAAAACCGGCAATATATCAACTTTTCAGCAACGTCAAACAATAAACAGAAAACATGTTTTAAAATTATGAACATGCGTTTACGCTATGTTTTTACAGTATGTTATTATTTAACGGCGCCATTACTTTTACCAGTATATAATTATTCACCATTACCACGTTTTAACAGTACTTATTTACCATAACTTACTCGGTTTAAAAGCTTGTAATCATTTATCATAACCATGCTTTAACAGCACGTAATTATTCACCATTACCACGTTTTAACAGCACGTAATTATTCACCATTACCACGTTTTAACAGCATGTAATTATTCACCATTACCACGTTTTAACAGCACGAAATTATTCACCATTACCACGTTTTAACAGCACGTGATTATTCACTATTACCATGTTTAACAGTACGTACTAACTTACCTTTACTGTTTTAACAGTATCCAAGAGTATGTAGTTATTTACAATTACTATGCTTTAACAGTATGTAGTTAATGATGCCATCTTTAACATTTTATAATTATTTATCATTACCATGTTTTAATAGTATGTATCTATTTACCATTACCCCAATTTCAACGTTTGTATTTATTGACCATTATTTCGTTTTAACAGTATCGTGCTACGCTTTTCTACCAGTTTCTAAAGGAAACATTACCTCTCCGGGTCGACCGCTTTTCCTATCAAATCCAGATTTCGTCTATTATCAAACTCGTACAACGAGATTAAATCTTGGAAAAGATCTCCAACAATTTCAAGCTGTATGTAGAAAAAATATATACTTATTTCAGAACCCGTGATTTTCTTGGTAAATTGAGGATTCAAGACAGAAGAACTACATACCCCGCTGTACTCTGCTGCTAAGAGTGTTGAATTCTTGATAAACGTTGGATATCCAATATGCTCTCTTATTCCTAGCACCTAAAGAACCCGCAGTTAGATCACACTCTCGTCCTGGAAATGCTTAAAACTACCTCTTAAATCATCAAACCTGAAGCTAGGTAACCACGAGCCCTACTCTATAAACAGCGACATGCACACAAACATTAAATGTCATCAGACCTACTAGAAATGTATGAGTTCTATTCTAAAAACAGAAAAACGTATACGTACATTATAAACAGGAACAAAAAAAAATAGAAAAAAAATATTATAGAACTTATTACAGATTTACGAAAAAGCTCAATATCATATTTCAAGATCTAGATTTAACTTCTCTCTCTCAATTACTATTCTGTCAAAGTTTTCAAATATAATTCTGTCAGAGTTTTTGTCACATGCCAGTATGCTATGTCCGTTTAGATTACCTCCACTGGCAGAGAGTACTTTCGACCGACAACGCAGATGTTCTAAGCAAATTAATATGAAAATACATATGGCAATGCACCTTTTCTCGAACCCGCGATTGTGACAGTTTGCTTAACCATTCTTTGCTCCCCAATCCGTCCATGAAGGCGTCCTTGATATACTTGTACATTTCTTCAACCTAGGTCGCCCAGTTAAATAGAAAAAATTAGGCGACGAGTAAAAAGTTCGAATACTTGTAAGTTTTTTTTTTCAGTAACTGTTGCGTTTTTTACAATGGAAGTTGCATAGTGGACTAAAAAATAATTTCGATAGTACGCGCGCTCTGATTGGTCAAATAGGTGTGTTTCATTAGCCTGTGCCAACACGGTTTTGACGTCATAAAACTTTCAAACAAAACTTTGAGTTTTGTTTTTGCACAAAAACAAAATTCCAGACGTGACAAATTGCTGAATGTTGAACTGTTTTCAGTTTTATTGTAGCAGAATTACAACGACCAGAGCTGCTTTAGAAGAAAGTCAGTTATCTTTCCCACAAAGATAACTACTGTCTCAAAAAATAGAGGAAATGGCCTGAAATTGCACATGGGACTAAAGAAAAAGTATAAAGAAGAGGTAAGAATACTTTCTTTATTCTTAAAATTTTATTTCCATTCGAAATTTAACCGGATTCGCAAGGTCATATGTCTACTGTAGTTACACTGAAACAGAAGACAGTGTATTGTATTTCGATTTATTCACAACTGTAGCCCTGGGTAACTGTGGTTCAAATGTCTGTTTCTTAGAAACCTGTCAAAATAACACGGAATCTGATTGGCTATTACTACGTATGGAGAATTTATATATTCATACAATTGCTCTTTCAGCCTACTCATCGCAACAGATCTGTTTGGTTTGTTGTTGTTCCTTAGAATTATTATTTTATAAAAGAAATGAAGCACAGCTACCGTGTTTGCACAGGCTAATGCAAACCGAGGTGGGTTTGGGAGAAAATTCGACAGGCACTAACACTAGACCTTCGATCTCGTGTTTGCCCTGATCTGCTCTCGATTTCTCCCAAACGCACCTTGGTTTGCATTAGCCTGTGCAAATACGATAGCTGTGTTTCATTTCTTAAATGTATAACTGTGATATAGTAAAAAATAATGAAAACAAAAAAATTAAATTTCCATATCAATTCTCAGTAAGTTTGAAATGCTTTTTCCACAAGAGCATGAATCCCTTAAGAGTCAGATTAATAAGGTGCTAAGATTTTTTCGAATTTAGTTAGAAATTTTGAAAAAAAATAAGGTGAAATACAATAGAGCGGTGAAAAAAAGCTTGTAATGCTCGCGGGCTTACAAGAAATCCTCCCCTCTCAGCAGCCAATCAGATTGCAAGATTTTGTCTGGCCGTAAAATTAGGTGTAACAAATTATCAGCAACTTCATTAAATGGGTATAAACAAAATCTTGAAACTCTTTTGAAAAATATTCTAGAAGTAAGGGCACAAATTAATCAGTACAAACACTAAACCAATCACAAAAAAGGGCTAGAGTACTTATTCTGGTTCTTTATGTTCCTTCAAGCTCAAACTGAAGATTACAACGAATTCGATTAACGATCTCACCGCTCTCTTGCTTTCTTCATCAAATGATGACTCCACAAAAAGAAACCCCATTGCCATCTTAAAATGAGACTGCATAACTTCAATGCAGCCTTCCCAACGCGGACGGGTTTGTTGCCCCATCAACTCTTCACTAACGTAAAGCGGTGTAGTATCTTCCAAGATTTTATTGACCAGGGTCCACATGATGTAGTTGTCAATTACTTTTGGGTTTCTGCCAAAAGGCACACACCAAGTCTTAGAGTAACTCACTTATACTTATCTAGATATTGAAAACTGGATTTTCTTAAAACTTCTTGAGGTTAAAGGCAACAATTAAGTCTAATTTCACATGAATGTAAACAAAACCATACATATTCAGTCAGCCACATTCTATTAACACCTTCCACCTTTCTGAAAACACCTTCCTGAAACTTTCAGGATAAAGACTTGGGATATCAGTTTCTAATTGAGGCAAACCACGACACAGTATAACGATACTCGAGAGTACAACAAATACCGACGGCCGGGCAAATAATATAACAACAATTCGCCACTTGCGTAAATGTTTACATGGTGTGAGGTACCATAGTGTGAGGTACATAGCGCGTGACACGAGTGGCGTTGTTACAATGCAATACTTTATTACCCGAAGTAATCATAGATCAATGAAATCCGTTAGACTGGCAAATTTTGAGCTCTGCTTCTCGGCTTCGCTTTCCTTCAAAATCAGCGGAAAAAACCATCTCGCAACAATAAGCACGTGTTTGTTACCGTGCGACTCACGGTCGCGCATGAAGTCATAGTTAGTTACGAGAATGAAGGACGCACCCAGAAGGCTGTTGGTCCCTGTAAAATCCCTGATAAGCGGGGAGGCCAAATGGAACTCAGAAACAAAACCTCAAAATCTCTGGAACTCTTGGCTTGGATATTTGCCACAGGTAGCCCAATCAAGATTAGTATGCGTTCTGGCTTCGCTCGAACGCAATTAGTTCTCCCCGATATATGCTTTTCAGAATCATCTTACAATATTCATAATAATCTGACAATGCTAATAAAATATAATATTTAAAAGTTATAGCTTAATTATGATAACAATAATAATAAAAATTATAATAATAAGTGTAATAATAACCTAAACCTATTGATAATAGCGTTGGTACGTCTGTGACATGCGTAATTCATATATATGCAAGCCGTGGCTAAGTGTTGAAAGACAGCAAGTGTGTTGCAGCTGTTCTTGACTCGGAACAGTAAAACAACTGAACCAAAATTGAAGATACCATTCCATCTGTAGAACAAATAATCGTCTTTTAACTTGCGCGGTCTTTACCGTATTCTCACTTTTCCTTTAAGCCTAACTGGTTTAGGAAACATATTCTATTAGGGAGTTTATGATACAAGTTCGCCAACTCCCGACGACATCATAAAACAATAGTGAATACAATAGCTGCACGTTGGAATGCACCGTGCGGGTCATCTGCACGTCGTCGACTTGAAAATTACAACGTGAAAAGTTTTGCAACTACGCGAATTGCCTACAGAAAATTTTGTTAACCTTCTTTACCTTTAAAAAATCATTTTCATCCTTTTCTATTCACAAAGCGTAACTCGCCATATGTGATCGACAAGGTCAAGCAAGAAGTGCATGTTTTCGTAAGCTGTCGCCGTTCTAGTATCTTAAACTCCCTACTATCGAATCCACGCACACTTCTCGAAATGCTGGTCCCGTTGGTGCTGTGATATTTTAGTCACCCAGGGCTTACCCTTTTGCGAACGCGTAGATAAAGAGATCTAACAACTAACCACCAATTGCATATTGGCCAGTTTTTGTTTACATCTTTTGCCTCTTAGCATACGCACTCTTCTTTCTAATTCAGCTACAGAGACAAAGCTTCTGAATAACGAAATGTTTCTGTAGAACAAGGTTTCTCTGAAAATATGAGACTGATATGCTGAGTAATCTTTCCGAGATATGGTTTTCAAAATTGGAAATTTTACAAAGAATGTATGGCTAATTATCGTTCTTGCCTCCAGCTGTTTCGCATTTTTTTTGAGTGGTAATTTCTTCTTTGAGACTGCACTTATAGAACCGAAAGTTCGGTTTCCCTCATTAATTTTGACAAGCATTCTCAAATTCTAAAGTCAGTTATTGTTTATCTCTGTTCTTTCTACGACTTAAGTTGTATGCTAATGAAGCAGAATGTAAACAATGACGTCAGCTGGAATATGCCTATTGACTGTTTTTACGCATTCCCTAGAGACACCAAAAACAAAAGACGAAGCGGCCATGTTGGTGTACTAAACAAAAGAAAAATAAAATATTCTTTTGTTCAAGGGTTCCAACATGGCCACTATGACGTCAAGTGAAAACGCGTTATTGGCGTAAACTTAAAAGGGGACTGAACCCTAAAATCAACTCTTTTGAAAACGGTTTTTTCCTCGTGTCACGCTGATTTTCCGACAACATCGTTGTGTGCCGCATTGTACCGGAGGCTCAAAAGTACGGGTCAGCGGAGAAAGAGAAAGGTTATGGCGTCAAACGTGAGGGAGAATTGTCTCGAAGTGAAAAGATTTATCATTGAAGTGAGACATCGCACACAACTTAAATTTTAATTTTCACTCTTGACTTTGTAAGCGAGCTTATGACAACAAAAGCAGTTCGAGCACTCCATAACCTACGTCACACGTTACCTTCGTTTTTCGCTGACAAGTTGACAAGCGCCCACTCTCAACGACCCTGAACGACCCGCAACACACACATTCAAACCAGAATTTATCGGAAAATCAGTGCGACACTAGAAAAAAACTTTTAGATACGGTTTCCATACCTTAAAGGATTTTATTTAGAAAAGGTTGATTTTAAGGTGCACTTCCCCTTTAAAGCTCCATGATAGAAAGTCCCTTAAAGTACGAGAAAACTTCGCTACTCCAGCATCTTACTTACACTTTTGATTGGTTCGCATATAGCCCAAAAATTTGTTTGAAGTAGTTTATTGGGAACGCAAAGATTTTATCCTCCGGGGTGAACTTCTTGTCTTGGTCTTTGAACACCCGCTCAAGAAGCTTATTGTTAGATCAGTCTGTTGAAGTTCAGAAAAAGTTGGTGTCGAAATGTTAGAATTCTGATATAAACTACATTCTTTCTTACAAGAACGTATTATTCTTGGGCCGGCGAGGCTGAATGTTCTTAAATATTTTACCGTTTCGGCAATGCTTTTAGTAGCGGATATATATAAAAAAAAGTATTCTCAGAGGTAGCCTGGTTAACCCAGTTGGTAAGGCGCCAGTCTGTCATGCGGGAGGCCCGGGTTCGATTACCGGTGCCGGATCTTCACTCAGGGTCTTAAAATAACTGAGGAGAAGGTGCTGCCTTTGCTCTAACATCTGCAAACGGTTAGACCTTCGCGTCTTCTCGGATAAGATCGTTAAACCGTAGGTCCCGAGTGGCAGACCTCGAAGGCGACCTCGAGTCCTGTTGTCTGTTCTCCCGTGACTCCTAGAGTCAAAAATGTCATAAAAAAAGAGAGAAATCAAGGAATCTCATTGCCATTGAATATTTAGAATGTTGTTGCAGGAAAGCATTTGAAAATTTCAAGACAGGGGGCTCATTAGATGGGAACGGGAAGGGGACTTATTACAGGGGGGTGGGTGCTTATTGGTTGGTAACGAAAGACAAAGAGAGACTAAGACAGCTCTTATAACAACTAGTAACTCTATGTTTCTCTGGCGTTATAATCACCACTAACGAAAATCTGAAGCAGGTAAAGCCGTTTTCATTCAAGAAATGATTGCACTTGACACAGCAAATTTATAAGGCAAAGCAGGCTGAATAGTAATTGAAACAATTTGATAGGATAAAAGTGTGCTAAGTGTGGGGAGGAGAAGGGGGACTTGTAAGAGAGGGGTGGCTTCTTGGAGTGTTTATATTACTTTTCGAATTTACTGCTAGCATTAATATAATTGGTTTATCACTCACGGAAATTTTAGTCTTGTTGGCAAAATCCTTGACTGAAGTTCCAATATCAAAGCTGGCACCTGAAGCAAAGGACTTCTTTATTGCATGCGTAAGACTGAAGCCGATTGTATTTTTTTCTATCTGAAAAAGAAAAATCCTTATGTTTTAGGACAATAACTTACCATCGATAAAGGTTCCGAGATGACATACGGTATATTATTAAATTCCATTTTTTTCTTTCAAACAAACCCCTGGCCAAAGATGACATTAACAATGCATGAATACTTTTTTCGTTACGTCGCCATTCAGGAGTTGTGCGTTGTCGCTCAGAGCTTTGTACAGTAAAATAACAAAAACATTAACCGATAGCGAGGTTTTTACTGGGAAATCTCAGACCGAGGTCTTGACGTACGGACCGAGCGTAGCGAGATTCATACCACAAGACCGAAGTCTGAGATTTCCCAGTAAAGAACGAGCGACTTTGGTTAATAAGTTATTAATTATATGGCTTTTTCGAATTATGTTAGATTTTTTTTGAAAAAATAAATGCGAAATAAAATACTGCGGAAGATGGTTTTTCACATCCGGTCACGCGCTCTCAATAACATTAAATCGAGGCCGTAGCACAGTGACCACGCTCGTTTGTAACGAACACAATTCAACTCAGTTGAAAAAAATTACTTGGAGAAAAGGAAGAATTTTATCAACTTCAAACAGCAATATTTCCGCATCAAAGTTCAATTAAGACAATGTTCAGAACCATACAAGAATTCAAAGTCAAGCGAAGTTTCTAGTTGTACAGTTTCTTTCACACTGACATGGCGCACGGGGAACACTTTATTAATTTGATCAATCATCGTCGTCGCTTTCAATGATAAATCTCCGCTTCTTTTCTTGCTGGAAATCTTCACTGGTTCATAAAAACTTGGAAGTGACATTTGGAGAAGCTGCTAATATTGGCTCCTGTGAAAACCCCATGGGACTGAGTTACCCTGGAAATCTGACACTTTTGACTGTGAAACTCGCTCTAAACTATTAGCATAAATCAAGTCACTATCTATCACGAATACTGCAATCTGATTGGTTCCCTATTCGCTATCTATCAGGTGATAGATAGCGTCTGTGAAATCCAACATGGTGACTACATGTGCATTTCTGGATTTTCAGTCCTTTCTGCAGACGACTTCAAGTTTCTAATTGACAAAACAGTTAAGACAAAACAAAGGCAGCAGTGAAATATGATATAAAAATTTCGAAGGTAAGAAAAAAACAATATGTTTGT
>JAOBRD020592551.1:0-15876 GCA_027575215.2 Hydrozoanthus sils
TTTTTTTGGACGAGAGACAAAATACTCGATTTTGTCTCTCGTCCAAAAAAAGAAGCAATTCATTAGCGTCTTTTTTTGGAGGAGAGATAAAATACCCGATTTAAAAAAGAAAAAAAAAAAGAAAGAAAAATACGTTAATGAAAAGAAAAAAAAAAGGAGAAAAATACGTTAATGAAGCCTGCGCCTTACTGAAAATCGTGATTGGCCAAAATTTAAGATGCCCCCTGACCCCCCACCCCCAGGTTGAGGAATGGTCGAGAACTTTGTTTTGTTACATTGCGGCACAAAATCAGGGATCCGTTCGTTTGATTTATTCCTTTTTATATAGCTTCCAAAACGTTTGTGCTTGAGAAAAAAGAAAGCGGTAAGGACACGCCCCCTTTTTGATAACACACAGTAAGGTTTTCCAAGCTTCTTTCTCCATTTAAAGTTGTTCCTATATAAAAGCCAAGAAAAGCGTGCACACGAAAAATGCATTATTTTTGTTAAAATATTATTAAGAATTAACTCCCCAAACACTCAGCCTAGAAAAATATGGGACGTTCTCTTAAAAAGAAGTGCGCATTAATTGTAAGTGCATTGAAAATTGCAGAATGCATGCACGCTTAGAACTGTTTTTAACAATTACATCATCATTTTTACTATAAAGAATAAATTTGGTGAGTATAATTGTTTATGCCAAGCCAGGTTGATACCTTCCAAGTCGTTTTCAAATTTTGGAAAAACCGACTAACAAACACATCAATAAAGCAGCTTTTTTTTTTCTTTTCCTATTTACATTCTTTTTTACATATAAAAAACGTCTTGTTTTTTGGCCGACTGAATGTCCTTAATAAATATTTTGGCTATTTAACCTTCAAATGTTTTTTTAAACACCTATCAAAATATAATCATACGTGTGCGTGTCTTGGAAAATATGAGCTTAAATATTTGAAATATATCAAGAAAAATAAAAGAGAAAGTAATGATTCCTGCAAATTTGTTCATGTAAAATTTCAATGTGTTTTACTCTAGTTACAAACAATGTTGCACGATTGACTATTTAATTTGTCGAATCCACGATTTTGTGCCATAAGTGTAACAAAAGAAAAACATTGAAGTTCTCGGCCATTCCTCAGCCTTGGATGCGTTCTTTTATCTTTTGGCCATTTTTTTTTTTAAAAAAAGTCATTATAAAAACTGCTTATGTACACGAAGATCAATTCAAAGAAATGTGAAACGAGCGTCTGGTGGCATTAAAGAAACTGTTTTTTTTCCCAAGAGGAATATCTGAACTACTTAGCTAGAAGTTCCTATGCTGCCGACATGTTCTTCGTTTAAACTATTTTGCATTATATTTTTATCAGGATGGCCTGTAGAACATAAAAATTATTGACGGTGACAGAGACGTGCAGTTCGTTCATACTTTTCATTCTGAAATGAACAAATACTTTTTAATTCTTTTAAGCCCTCAAGTCAGACAAATTAATGAAATGTGAAACTTTGCGTCTGGTGGCATTTTATATAAAGAAACTGTAATTTTTTAAGAGGAATATCTAAAATGAAGGATTATGATTGGCTGATAGATGGCTATTGTTTTATCATCCAACCTGTAACCAGCGAGTGTGACTGGGGAAGTTGTTTATTAAAACTTCGTTTCCATCATGGCGGAAGACCAAGATGGTTCGTCGGGAAGTTCGAATTCACAGCGAAATAAAGGGAGCTCAGGGGTCGAATCTTACAGCAAGTATGTTGAATCGTTCTCTCAGAAAGATCAGATTACAAGAAACAGGTTAATTGATTGTTTTTGTGTTTTTAGGTCCATTGATCGGCTTGTTTTACTGCATTTCTTCATGTTGTTTGGAGTAGGATTTGTACTTGGGCTGCTGTTTCTTCATTCTTCCTTAACGTTCTGGAGGTTTCAGGTATTTTATAAGCTGATTTTGAATGCTGTTTCAATATAGTTAATTTTTAGGCGAAGCTTTTTGAATTTATTTTGCAATAAAGCAAAGCGAAACTTGAATAATGATGAATCATCGTGTTCCTCTTTAGAGTCTTACGTGTTTGTTAATTCCGTGTTGCACTTGACATTCTTGACGGCAATAGGACGAATTGCGAAACTTGTAAAACACGATATCTGGATCGTTTTTGTTTAGTGAACGATTCTTTTGGGCTGCTTTAACCTTAGAATGTGTGTTTAGAGTTCGTTTTAAATTTCGTCAAGTAAAATATTTTTTTATTGATTTTTGGCGGCAGATCGATCGGTTTGTTTACACATGAAATTTAATGCAACTTTTGGCATGTAAACTTGTTAAAATGCGCGAATCAACCGATAACATGAAAACCTAACCAAATTTCATTTTTAACGCAAAATGTACATTTGTTTTACGTATAGCCAATTTTGTAAGCAGCATTTTTCAAATTCAACACGCGCGGGTATATGTCAGAGGAACGTTTTCTTGCACGACTCGACTGAATAAGAAAATAACTTATCAAGGGCTGGGTCTGTCTAAAACAAATAATCAGTTTGTGGACCTGGAACATTGATAGTTGAAAGAAATTCTTTTAATTATTTCAAGGTGTTGCTGTTTAAGAATTAAGCGTCGACTGTTGTATTGGCTGCATACCGTGTTTCTGCATTTGAAATTTTGATTGAAAGCGATTTCAAGTTAATTCAGTACGATAAACTCTAGATCTATCATAAAATGTACAACCAACAAACGTTTTGTTAATGCACACGTTTGACAAGGCTTCTCAGCTGCAATTACAAGATAAACAAATTGTTCATTGATATCTAAAAGTTCCTGAGTACATTTTTCAAGTATTATTTTTAAGTGCATACATTCGTTAAGAATAATATACGTATAATTAAAGGCTTTGATGTGCTCGATAATTAAGGTGTTTGTAGAGACCATTTTCATAATTTTGCTCTTGGAATGAGAAACATATTTGAGGGCTAATCTATATTTAGAAATCTTCAAATTGTAGTAATGTTAAGCTCTGTTGTTCAGTTGACCTATGGTTGGTTATGTCAAGACTTAAGGGAAAGATAAAAACCTGCAATTTAAGTTACAAGAACATTTATGTAGCTTTGAATAATAACTTTTCTCGCTTGATTGTTGAGAATTTGTGGATATTTTGTTTCATTTAGGGCCTCGACAGACAAGGGAATTTGTAATCGATAAGTGTTTGGGGTTGATAACTTAAATTTTATTGCCAACTATTTTTCTTGTTGATCAGTAAAAGTGTGTGATATTGCACTTTCACACACAGGCAGGTCCAGGCAAAATGAATCGATAACATCAGTCTGTAAAACTTCAATAAAATCAGCTGACTTGTTTGTACGGTTGTCACCATATATCAGAAGTTGTCAACAACTTGTTAACAGACGAGCAAAAATATGCTGTTGGCAACAAAAGAGCATGTTTGTTATCGATAACAAGGTTGAGTTTTTCTTTTGAAAAGGAAAACTAAATGTTACTGATAACTTAGTTTTGGTTGTCATTGACTGAATTTTTTGTCTTTTTGTTATCGATTACTTGAGTCACACAATTTTTTGTACTCAATAACAAGGTAGTTGTTGAAGATCATTTATCTTATCTGTCGAGGCCCTTAGAGACCATGGCTGAGCATGTGAGCCAATTATTTGTTTCTGGCAGTATCTCACAGTAACCTTAATGTGTAGTTCCAGAAAATATCCAGACCCACACCATAGAGGGACTTGGAAATTCCGGAGGGGTGGGGGGGGGGGTCAAAGGCCCAAGAAATTCTGAGGGGGAGGGGGGTTCAAGACAAAAATTCGCTTCAAGATGGTTGGGAAACGATCAATTTTCTTGTGAATTTGCAATGACTCCGTAAAGGTCCTTTACCAATATTTGCTAGTTATTCTAATGTTTAAAGTGCCTCTGAAGTGAAAAATTTTATAACTTTAGTGGATAGACCTTGCCAAAATTTATAAGGAATAGCTGTGAAAAATTTTTATCAAAATCTTTTATGGTTCTCAAGACCTATATTAACATTTTAATGTTTTCAATTGATGACATCAACTTGTTGGCAGGCAGATTTTCACTTTTTTGAAATCTGCTGCAAATCCATAACCTTTGGGTGAATTTTATCCAAACTTGGAATGATGTAACTTGAGGTTTTCTTCAGAATAGTTATTAATTTTTGTTGTCATAGCAACAAACTGGGTTCCAGGCTCCAGATGAGAATTTCCAAATTAATGAAGATTTTTTGTTAAACCAGAAGTTGTGCAACATATTACACCATAATTTACATTCTTCTTACCATCTAAAAAAATAAAAGATTTGGTGTAATTGCCTTTTAGAAAGTTACGAAATAACAGAAAATTTGTTTTTGTACAAGTGGGGCCTGGTACCGAGTTGCCATGACAATGAAATATTGTTACTGTATAAGATACATCATCAGTCCAAGTTGGGATAAAATTATGGATTTGCAGTAGATTTCAAACAATTGAAAATCTGCCTGCCAACAAGTTGACGTCATCAGTTGAAAACATTAAAATGTTAATATCTCCAGAACCATGAAAGATTTTGATAAAATTTTTCACTTCATAGGCACTTTTAGTTGGAGAACCCCTGTTTTTCTAACCACTACACGCTGTTAAAAAAGTGTTTTTCTTCAACTTATAAGTTATTTGGATGCAAACAAGCAACATAACAAAACCAAACCTGCCATTATTCATCACCAGTCTTTCATGATTGAAAAACAGGAGTGGTTACCTGACACAAAAAGGCAGCAACTTCATCAACCAAACTTTTAAATATCCTGACGATAACTTTGCTTTGAAATGGCTGAACAGAGAGCCAATATGCCTGATTGGGATTAAATGATCAAAACTTGGAATGCATGTGTATTTAGAACGTTATGTTGGGATTTATTCAGGGTTTAAAAAGACTGTTTGTGGTAACCAGCTTGTTGCAAGCATTCTGTGATTGATCGGTTCAAGAAACTAGATTGCACTGTTAATGAACAAAGGGACAAACCATTTAAATTTTATTGCAATAACTGAATCAAAATATGATAAAGTAAAGACATGAGTTTAGCTTATGACCCTTTTTCGCTTTTCTTTCTTATTGATTGTAGTATTTTTGTAGTTTGCTGATGATCATACGTTGTTCCAAGTTTGGCAAAGAGTCAGTTTCATCAGAAAACAAGAGCTTGAGTGAAATGCTATCTCCCTTTGAGTTCTTGCAATAAAGTTTATTTTTAAAGTTTTATTCTTGATCTTGTATGAAGATATTTATTGAGATTTTTTGCTGTTACTTCTGTAGTTTTAGAATCGTCAGTAATTTAATTGAACAAGTGAACGAACGCCAGCTGCCTAACGAAACATGTGATTTAATTTCGTCTTTGACCAACTCTTAACCCTCTAAAATATGTTTAAAGGAAAAAAAGATTTCCAGAGGGTGCCAATATATCTATGGAAATTACAGAGGGGTGGGGGAGTAGCGTTTCCAGTGGAAAATGGAAAATCCAAAGGGGTTGGGGTCTTGTTTGAAATTCCCTCTGTGGTAGGGGTTTGGATATTTTCTGGAACTACACAGTTGAAAAACTGGGTGTATCTATGATTGAAAACAAGTTTGGTGGTCAGTTAAACAGATAATTCAATAAGATAATTCAATAAGATAAAGGAATTCTGAAATTTGATCATTTGCCCAAACACATTAATGCTTACTGCAAAGGAACAGATGAATGGTAGTCTGTAATAACTGCATATTAGTGTGTACACAGCAGTGTTGGCTCAATGCCCTCCATTAATTGTTTTAGATATCAAACCCTTTCTTGGCACATTCTCTCTATCTTAGTCCTGTTCCAGCAATAGCTACTGTAGCTCTTATTTAAGGCCAAGAAAAAATGATTAATTAATTTTTCTTTTCCCACCTGTTTATTATTTTTTATTTGTTATTTTTTATATATAAGACTAAGGGCCTGTTTGTTTGAGCTTATTCCAACTATTCCAGATTACGAATAAAATTTTGAAGTTTGTCCAGATTGTCAGGGCAATGAAATATCTATTTTAGATTTAAAATTCAGAAGAGTTTTATTTGCAACTATTCATAAAACAACCACACAAATCGGACAAAGTTTTTGTTCCATGTATTCTTAATCCAGAACAGCCCCAAAAAAACCCACTCTAAGATATCAGGTTCGGTTCTCTAGAAAATGTATAATTTATTCACTTAATATGTATTCAGAATCTTCAGTCAGTGATCAATTACATGAACATTATTGAAACCGTAATTAGCAAGACTTAGTACATTATAAGTTAAATGTATCTGGTATTCATGAATTATAGTGCCTAAGACATGAAGCTTTTTGTTGCATCAGCAGATAGACCTTGTTAAATAAGGAATGGCAGTGAAAAAAAAATTGTCGAAATCTATCTTGGTTCTCAAGATACTATTAAACAATAATTTAATGTTTCTTACTGTTGATGTCAGTTGTTGAACAAGCAGATTTTCAGTTTCTAAAAAATGCTGCAAATCCACAACCTTTGGATGAATTTAAGCCAAACTTTGGCTGATGATGTATCTTGAGGAATGCTTTGATTCAGAATAGTTACTAATTTTTTATCATTATTAGGTTAAAGATCAGACTACAAGAATTAAGAATTTGCCTTTCCAATATTATATTACTGATGCCATCGGTTGAAAACAATAATAAATTATGTTGATATCTTGATTGAGAAGCATATAATAGATTTTGAAAAAAAAATTTCACCGCTGTTCCTCATTTAGAAATGTCTATCTGATTACATATTAATTAACAAAATATTTCAGTTGTCATCAGCACTTTAAAGAAAAGTGTCCAATTGATACATAGAATAATTGAGCCCAGTATGTAATTGTAAATTATGCATGTCTTCACTCAAAGCATGTGCACCTGTTTGGTGATGTAGGTATCAGTTTACTAGAGGTTCAAAAAACTGAATATAATATTACATATTTTGTTTAACCAAATTGGTGCTCTGATTGGTTCACTAATAATTAGTGAATATCCTGCACTGGCCACCATTACTTGGTCACTCATCTGAGAAAGGAGAAAGAAATAGAGTTATCATTTTTTGTTTCAAAAGATGAAATTATGAAAATAATGAGAAAAGAACCTTTTGTTACAAAAAAGAATGCCTACTTGGTTAATACTTAAAGAGATACATCCCTCTCAGTCAATGACTAGTGAAAAATATTTATCATGCCACTTCATGGGTTGGCAATAATCCACCATTAGCACCTTACCAGGCCCACTTCTGGAGATAATTGTTGAATATAATTATTTACCATAAAATCCCATTTTAAAGTCCCCTGGTTTTAAGCACAATAAAGAATTAAAAATGTAACTCAAAATGTAATGGTATGTTTCTAAGATTCATTTTATCTCATTGTTCCAAAACATTTTTTTGTTCTGCTTATAACCCTTTAGGGTATATTATATACCAGTCACAAGCATCCACATTCACTTTCTCTCAACAAATTTGAAATATACAAAACACATTGAGGACTCTGCATCATGACTAATAGTTGTACACTTCGCATAGACCTTGTGAAGAGGCCATAGTCTTGTTACTCGTTAGCTTTGAGTATTTTAACAAAATAATAGTAGTAAAGAAATCAAATAACTGATTGTTAGAAATATGGTTGACTGTGTAAATTTTTAGCAATCATGGAATGTATTGGATTTTACACTTCTACCTCTTCTGTAGAGATCATAGTCTTCTTAATTTTTACTCAAGACCTTGGAATAAATACTATTTCAGTAACAATTAAAGAGTAAAATTTTAAAAAAAAACTGATTGTTGGAAGTGCCTTTGAATATGTACACTTCCGTCTCTTCTGTAGAGGTTGCAATCTTTTTTTAAATCATAAACTTTGAAAAAATAACAAAAAGAAAAAATAAATTATTTATTTAACTAATTTTATATTAGTAATACCATTTTGGAAATGTTAGTTTGTTACAGTTGAAATTTTGTTGTGTTGAAACTTAACTGCATTTTGCTTCCTTAGCTTAAATTTGCCTTGTATTACATTTCAGGTTTATGAAGAAAGTGGGTACTTCGAGAATATCCTCGACACTACAAACTATCAAGCGCAGGCAGTTAACAATGATGTTATCAGTGTTGTGTCGTATAATGCAAATTCTAGCTTCTCCCTGATCAGGTGACAGTACTTTACACAGCTCTGTGTGGCAAAGTGAAACTGAGTGAAATACAGGATTGTGGAGAAAGCTGTTAGAAGAGAATGAATGACCTGGCAGTTGATTCCTTTTCTTAGTAGTGGATATGCTGACCACTACAGTTAAATTTGAGACTGGCTTTCACAAGGTGTAAAGATTCATTTTGGGAACAGCTCTTACTTTCCTCAAGTAGACAGGTTTGATGCACTCGCTATCATCTATTATGGCACATTGTGTATGCTATGTACAACACTGATCACGAGAAGGCAAACTACAGCTGCTGTGA
The DNA here is from genome assembly GCA_027575215.2 of Hydrozoanthus sils. Taxonomy (NCBI): domain Eukaryota; kingdom Metazoa; phylum Cnidaria; class Anthozoa; order Zoantharia; family Hydrozoanthidae; genus Hydrozoanthus; species Hydrozoanthus sils. The sequence continues at coordinate 8,459 of JAOBRD020592551.1, forward strand.
CTTAACGTCATTAAAAAGAAATTGAAGGGCAAGAATTGTTCCACAGATGAATCGAAGTAGACAGAGTTACTGAAATTACCGATTGATAGTTAACTTAACTCAGAACTGCCAACATTCTCTGAAAGATACTTAAAAACTTAATTACTGGCAGTTATGCTATAGCTAGTAGGCACCTTGTTCGGTGTTGTGTAGATAGTGAGAAAAATAACATTTCTCATAAAATATTTGGAGATTAACTATCACCTTTGAGTGTATTGCTGTACCATTTGGGCATCTCATATAGGTTTGGTGTTGAAGTTATGGACTGGAATTTATAAAAAATTTTGATAGTTAACCAATGCTCATTTAATAATTTTGAATAAAATGCAATTATTTATGACTGATAGATTTAAAAGTTTGAAAACTTTTTTTTACATGGTTTAATGGTGACCAATGATGGAACCATTGAAGCATATAATATTATCCGGAAATGGTACAGCTGACCAATAAGACTACTCAGTTGGCAAACATCTAATTTCTCCTTACATTACTCATACAAAATAGTGGTAATAATAATGAGAAGATGGAAACTGATAATATGAAAGCAGGATTCTAGTAGCCCAGGATAATTTAATAACATGTCAATTGGTATTATTAGGGTTTGAAGAGTTAATACGACAGGATTTACATGGGCAAAAAAAGTCATGGAATTTGAAAATGCATTTTTCAGGCCTGGAAAAGTCGTGGAATTTGGGGAAAATGGCCAAGGTCATGAAAAAGTCATGGAGTTTTATTATTGGTTGAAGTTTTGTTTGAGAAAACATACGCTCTTAAAAATAACTACATGATGAATTCACATTGAACCAACAAGTTTGTTTATTTTTTAAAGTGTTTGCTCTAAAATCAAGAAAGTTACTGCACTGTTTGTCAGTGTCCAGAAGGTGTAATTGGCATGTAAAGTTGGATTAAAAGTGTGAGTTGCTTTTTTTTTTAAGTAGATTCATTGGTTTCTTGATATTTTGCAGTCACAGAAAATGACATTTGGTCATGGAAAAGTCTTGGAATTTCATTCCTCTTTCTCATTGTGAACCTTGTTCAAGAGAAACCCAAAGAATATATATAGTATAAATGTGTTGTTGTAATTAATGAAGAATATTAATGTAGTTATTTATTAGGTTTTCACCATTTAACAAGATTGTTTAGTATGCCAATTTTGTTGTGTTTTGCAAAAAATAATACCAACTTGACTTTATGATAAGTTTAGCATTTTCAAATTCTGTGTTTTGATACATGCCCTGAACAGCTGGTCTGAAAAATAATTAAATAAAGAGCTCAGTGCAAATTTGGTGGAAGTGACTGTTTGGTTACATGTTAAAAAGGATAGTAGTTTTCACTTATGGTGCAAGTTTTCGGAACAAAAAAAATGGACTTGTGAGAGTGTTTCCTTTTTTATTTGATCCCGAACCACTCTGGCCACTTGGAAAGCACTGAGGTCTCCAGTTATAAATTAAATGCTAAGTTATATACACAGATTATGTTAACGTAAATTTGTGTTTAGTTGTTTTGTTCAGTCAAAGGAGGCCTGACATAAAATAAAAAGTTCGATCTTGTTTTTTTTGAAGATGATACTAAATGAGACACCTGTTAGATAAAGTTCTAGGCGTAGCAAATGGCAAATCCGAGACTGTCCGAGGTCACAGAGACGGCCTTTTTTAATATCCAAGCCCGGGGCTTTGGAAATGAACGAATGATCTGAAACAGAGACATTACTGTTCAGCAATTTAAGGCTGAATTAGACTTGAAATACCGAGACACCAAACAAATTTCAACAAAATAGAGGAATACACGCCGTTTCGTTGAAAATCCGGGATGGAAAAAAAAATAAAAGTATGAGACCTCGAAACATGCAGACAGAAAAATGAGATTCGACAGCAAGCCGTAATTTGCGAGACTTTCATTTTTTTACGGGGCCATTTGCTAGCTCTACAGCTATGAACAAACAATATCTAGCTTGGTTAAGTAGAAAAATCAAGTGGTGTGTTAACTATTTGTTCACGAGCCTTTTGTGATGCTTTATGTCTAATAGACCATTTGAGAAGGTAGTTTTATATAGAAGACAACTCACTGGTGTAGCAGTGGGGAGAAATAATAGAGTATCAGCATTCGAAACTTAAAACTGATTGTATATTTTGTTACATTGGGCTTGAGTTAACTATATATAAACACGTTTCAGATGCTGTTATATTAGTATTACATTGTATTTGATTAAATCAACACAGTCACGTGGCTGAGTTTGTTGGTTATTGCTGTTAATCTTTTTTTTCGGTTTTTTTGTTTCTTGCCACGGGAAAGGGCGTTTTTTTAATAGTTCATGCTCTGGTGAGCAAATAAGAGGTATACATGTATTCACTCTTTATCTACAGAATACAAAGAAAAAAGTTTAGAGAGAAAATTGAAGTATTTAGGCTTTATGGGTTCTTAAAGCTAGAAGAATAAGACGAGGAAGTTTAGCAACTTGTTATTGATCCTTTTAAAAGTGGCCGGTTTGGCAAGACAGGCAAGAACCACATGGGGTAAAGAAATCGAAAAAATAAAACCACTAAAAATTTCGCCATACACTTTTCAGTGGGTTTTGTGTGTTTTACTTTTAATGGTGTCTTTTCAGTGCTGAAGTACTCTTTTTTGCCCCCACACTGCATCAGAGTTTAATATACGCAATAATTCCCTGCATAGTTTCTGTTTTCACATATATCGTTTCCTATTCAATTCTACTGCATTGTTTTTCAGTTGGTGGTTCACACAGCGAGCTGATAAAAACGCGCTAATTTGGGCCATTCATGGCATCTAGCTCCCGTTTTGAACTTCTTTGATAATTCTTCTTTTATCTTATATTCATTAGAATCTGAAAAAAAAAACCTCTTCTTCTTCCTTCCGTACACGGAAAAGCAATTTAATAGAAGTTCTAAAGTCTCAAATCTAAAGAGCCAAAATACTAATGCCTATTCTTTTTAACTAATTCGCCTGGTTCGTTTTGTAGCAACGTGCTTTGGGGCTTTCTTTATTTTTCAGTACAGATGTTTTGCAGTAGGGGGAAACCAGCCAGCCCCGCTTTGGTTTCGGCCGCAGTTTCTGTTGACCAAAAGGCCAACATCAACTTTAGCCTCCGCCAAGCGGGACGGTCCTTAATTCACAAGAGCAGGGTCGAAAAAGCGCTAATTTACAATTCACGTTTTCCCTTATCATTTGCAAACAAAAGAACTTACAACAAAAGATCACCGCGTGCTCCGACAAAAGATTTATAAAACAATACGTTTTGCAACGTCCCGTTTTTACACCGGATGCATAACACCAGAGACACATCTGTCTGGACGAATAATTTGTCCTTTAGTGACTAGGGACCATTTTTATCAATCACTTGTACTCTTATTCTACTAAACAAAATTGATAGTTAATCCTGTATATTGTGTGAAAAGTCTCGAAATGAGTATAGTATACTCGATATTAAAGTCCTCTGAGAATGCGAATCCGTGCAATCTTTGTAAAGTTTAATTTTGTACAGCATGCCTCCTGACTCATGCACAAGGAACCTTTTTGGTTCGATTCCCACAATTTTTTTCTTCAATCTTAAAAGTATTAACTTTGTTCCATAAAACATACAAAGCAAGTTAGTTGTTTTAAACAAAAAGACTGATTCATCTGTTCATAGACTAACAAATCTGAATGTTTTTTAAGCGGTAACGACTTTCACCTAAAAATCTATTGGTGTATTATAAAAAGTGCTCTATCAGTTGATTTTTGTTTTTTTTAAATAAAGGTTCACTGTTGATTATTTACATCAATTATACTGTTTTCCTGTTCAAGCTTAAGGTACCGCTGTATGAAAATGCATAAAAGGCGAAGCAAAATTCTAAAAGTTCTAAACGTCTTAATTTGCTTAAAACCATCTTAACGGATAAAAGGCCGTCCAAGTGTTTGCGGTATTGTTTTGGTTATTTTCCCACGATAATTACTTGATAAATCATTTAATAAAATTGAACTAGCAAGACACCTTTGGCTAAACAAAAAAGAACATACCTTCAATTGCGGCAACGTGCTAATGAGCAATCGGTAAATCACAAAGTTGGAGAAAAAAATAACTGAAGCACTTTTAATCGCACTTGGCCTAACCCAAAATCAAGTTTATGTGGTAGAGTGGTAAATCGGACTGTATCTAACCCATCCTGAAGTTATCTTTGTCATTATATTGACCTAAATAACAGCAGTCTTTTTTAAATGTTTTATTTTTTTATAACATTTTGACTCTAGGTGCCACGCGAGGACAGGCCGTAGGACACGAGGTCCCCTTCGAGGTCTGCCATCCGGGACCTACGGTTTAATGTTTTTATCCGAGAAGACGCAAGAGTCTAACTGTCTGCAAATATTAGAGCAAAGGCAGCACCTTCTCCTCAGTTATTTTAAGAGCCTGAATGAAAGTCCGACACCAGGAATCGAACCCGGGCCTCCCGCACGGCATACTGACGCCTTTTTAAAGGCGGTTTTACCCAGCTTCGCTATCATTTCTGTCAATATTTCTTTTATTTTCTTTTTAAACGTTTGAAATGACTTCGAGATCCCCCGTGCTTCTATCTCGCCGAAAAGGGCTTCGTAGTAGAAGCGATCGACCTTTGGAGTCAACTACAGAAGAAAACAAAAACATACGGGCCACTTCCTGAATTATAATAAATTGTCGCGAAACAATATGATCATTGATTGCACGATCGGCTGAACAAACGAATTATCGATACATGACTCGAGAAACTGAATGGTAAAACATACATCCTCAACTAAAACCTCTTTCGGTTCTATCCAAGCATTGTATCTAAAAAATCGTTGAAAACTTAGAAGTACATCAGCATTGTAAACTCACTGTAAATCTGTTCTCATGAACTGAAGCACGCTTGTGTGTTTCAGTGATAGAACACATTTGAAGTAGACTAGAATTTAGGCTCCATAGCGGGGAATTGCCCCATCACGAGCCACCCCATTTTCCTGCTCCCAATCGGAATAACCTAAAACATATAATCACAAACGCTTGGACTGCTTTTTGTCCCTAGAAGATAGTTTTAACCGATATGCTTCGCCTTTTATTGCTGCGAGCGTAGCGAGCAGCAGCCATATTCAGCGCGTTCGCTATGGGCTGCCTATGGCAATGCCAGGCTGATTTGAGATTTTGACAAATTGCCTCGATTTCATGACTTGGAGTGCAGTCAACCAAAGCAGCCCGAATGACGACGATCAGGGACGGCGATGATACACGTGCGACACCCGGCCCGACGCGGACCGAACGGTTACGATACGAAAGATTATCGAGCGCTGAAGCTTTTCAAGAAATCGAAGATTCCACATGGTAAGTATCCAAATTTGCAATTCAAATATGTTCGCCAAAGTTTACCACAGCTTTCAAAGCTAACGTTTTTGTTAGGTTGATGTGATGGAAGGTATTCAACGTTTTGTGCGAAATGTGCGTTGGCGTCGCTCCACCAAATCAACACCAGCGGTTCTTCGTTGGGCAAACACAAAACAACCGGGGAAACAACGTCTGCCTGATTGGTGTGGGGAAGTTGAAAACGAAACAGCTACTACTATAAAACCACCTTTGCCTGGTTGCTGTACGGCAGTTGAAAACAAAACAACTGTTAATGAGTATTATTACTATAAAACCTCCTGCCTCATAGCAAAACTCGCAGCACTCCCATTAATCTATGATTACTACTAGCTATAGTATATTTTTTACTTTTGAATAGCATTTTTAAGATACCGCTGATAAACGTAGACTGTCGGCTCGCGTGCACAGCCTCAGTCTCGAACTGAAGTAAAATACTGATAAATTGTAGCGTGGATGGAACTGAATTTTAAAATGAAAACAGTTTCGTTCTTGTTTTTACGATCAACTTAAAATATCGATTCTGCATGTTCTTTAAGCATAGCCAAAGAAAGTCTCAAACTGGTTTCGTTCTTTAACGCTAAAATGTAACAGTCCATGCAAAGGGACAAGCTATAATTAACAAGAGTTACTGACTGACGTCTTTGTCTACAAAATAAGTATAATTATCTTAAAATTAGTTATGGTTAAAAAAAAATCGCACAAACAAATGAACCAACAGGATTTTGTTTCCCACAAATTAGAGATCATGAGAATACAAACACAAAGCCGAGATTCGGTCGAATAAAAACACTCAACTTAAGCAAGAATTTAATGGCTTCAATAGTAATAAGAAAGCGCCTTAGAAACACTAAAGTGGTTTCGGTGAATTCTAAAAATGCCAAAAGTTTTCCAACCGTGGTATTTCTTCTTGATAAGAGTTTTATGCTTCAAAACTGTTAATAGGTTGTCTCTCCGAGAAACACTGCGTCAGTGACAATCCCTTCGACAGCTCGAGAGAAAGCAAAACAAGATGCAAGAAACAACTGCTTACACCAGCGTAGTTAGCTCAGTGAAACTGATTCCTTTGCTATCTAGAGTTTCCCTGTTTCTTTTTAAATGTCAGGCGTACGTCGATCGGGTTTCTTTAATGTTTGTTTTGCTTAGTTTCTATTGCCAGTTGCTCGTCACAACAACAAACAGGTACGAATTTGTTGCCAAGACTGAAAGGAATAAGAAGAAACGGTTTTGGCATTTACAACAAAAGAACTATCTAGAGTCGCGGCCATTTTTGGTGTTTAAGCCGTAAAAAACTAGGAAATTGAAAAAGTTGAAATTAAACTGACTGTTTTCGGCGGTTTTTTAAAAACAAATGCTGACGTAGAATTTCTGAGAATGAGCTGTACCAAAAACTGTAACGCTCAAAACAAGAGCCAGATATACTCAAACAAAGTTAGAGGTGTGGTAAAGACTTTGAAAGACAAAAAGGTCATAAAAAGAAACTTCGTTCTTGTTTTTTCCAAAAACTTTAAATACGGATTGTGTTCTTAGCCAAAGAAAGTTTCGTTCGTTAACGCTAACTGTAACAAACCCAAGGAGACTACACAATTTACATGAACTACTGACATCTTGGTCTGAAAAAAAGTAGGATTATATATAGATATATATATATCTTAGTTAATGCTAAAGAGAACACACAAAAATGTTAACCGACAGAATTTTTATTTCTCACAAAAGAACGTGCAGTTATATCAAAAGAATATCAATTAAAAGCCAATGTTAGGTCAAATAAAAACACTCAACCTAAGCGAGAACTTAACTGATGGTTCCAATAGGAAAGCGCCGGCCTTAGATAGCGGCACTAAAGTGGTTTCGGCGAATTTCAAAATACTAAAAGTTGTGATACCATGGTCTTTCTTCTTGATAAGAGTCTTATATTTTAAAACTGCTAGAACAACAACAACAACAACAACAACAACAATATTTTTATTCACACTAATATTTTACAAGAAAATGATTCAGAAAAAAATAGTTAAAT
>JAOBRD020592656.1:0-15875 GCA_027575215.2 Hydrozoanthus sils
TTCAAAACCAGAAAAAATTGGGGGAGGGGGGGGGGGGGGTTAGCAGATACACCCCATACCACCCCTGGCCTCAACACACAGTTCTGTAAGGTCTGGTGCAACAGTAAAAGAGGATTTAAATATTGGCAATAACAGATAAAGAGCCCTCAAACCCAATGTATCTACAGGTTAGTGCATGCATGAACAAAATTAATATGGATTCAGAAGAGCACAGTAGTTACCTGTTGCATAAGTTGCAAATGGTCATCGCTATGGGATCCCATATCAATAACAGCATCACCAGATCTGGCACCCGCTGCTTGAAGGACTAAAATACAACCACACAATGTTAATATAAGTCTCATTTCATTTGGAAAAATTTTGTTCAATAAACAAATTCCGCTTATTATAGTTTCACAAATTAAGAGAATTTTGCACTCTATTTTGCGTGGTTTGCTTAATTGTTTAAACAATTTCTAATTTTTATCTAGAACTAAGCCAGTGTCTTGTTTTGTATACTGAGCAATGTAAGCAGAAATAAGATGTTGATAATTTGTGCTGCCAAGAGGATATTAAGCTAACCCTCAAATTAAAAGAGCTTTAAAAACTGTTACTGGTTAGCTGTTGTATACAGTGCCGTGCCTGGGCTTGCAGCCTCGAGTCAATATAAATCTAACTGATAATTATATAAAAATTATACAAAAAAACAGAAACTTGCAAATACAAATTATTTTAAGACAGTATTGCTAATAAAGGTTAACATTTCCAGATCTCTGTTCAAAATGTTCAGAAGGAAGTTACTCTGAAGTCCTTAATAATAGTATATGTACTATTATTTATTTTTGACTAAACCTCCAATCTGTAAGGGCCTTATTTGGGACACTGTACTATTATTAATTTCTGGGTTTTGGAAGCCAAGCATCTCCACTGCAGGTTTTCAGACTATCAATATTCTTCTTCTGGGACACAATGCTCAGTGTTTTCTCCACCCTATACCAAGTTATTCTGCTCTATACTATTATTAGGGACTTCAGAGTACCATAAAACTCCAGTAAATTTTTAACCAATTTTTAATCATTAATTTTTAGTATTAAACTCTGCATATTCAGCAACCACTACATTTTTTTACAGACCTGAAGGTCCTGGCATAGTTGTCGATTGTAAGCCATCCACCATTCCTCCCTGAGAAAACTTTTCTCTCCTTTCCTTTTGTTGTTTCATGTTCTAAGAGTTGTTTTGAAAAGAGAACAACAAAGCCAACATTGAATAAAATCGTTATTTTGCATGAAAAAGAAACACTCTTTTTAGAACAGTGCACTGAAATTGTAACAGTTTGCTCAGATAGTTATCTATTAACTAAATGATGGCCCAGGTTACCTCAAGTCTTAGTCTTAGCTATAATGATTAGAGTTGACCTACAGTATAGTTATTTGGCTGACTTAAAACCCAGGATGTAGTTGTTGTTAAAAAAAAAGTGTCAATCAATAATTATCAAGAATGAAAGATTAGTTTCTGCCAGCCAAGATACAAATGAAATGAAAAAATTTAATATTTCTTGCATACTATAGCCTGCTTGCTGGCGATTGGGTGTTTTTTTAGTGCAAAAACTCGCAGGACTCTGCCACCATCTTGGATTTTAAGGTCTAGCATCAATAAACCGGGCTTATTGGCCTTTAAACAATCTGGCCTAGATTGCACTTTGGATAATCCCTGATGGTAAAAGTGAGAACCCAAAAAAAAAACAATTTGAAGAGTACTTACCTGTGTTCTTGTTTCTAGAACAGTTTTGAAGTCTTTTGACATTCTTTGAAGCTTGTTCTGTAAAATTGTGAAATATAAGAAAACATGAGTTATATGGAAATTACTAATACGCAACATGTTAATATATTAAATTAATATGGGCCTGCCACTCTTGAGGAACCATACTGTATATTTAAGCTGCCTGTACATATAACTCAGGTCTGAGTTTAAATTTACTTAACAAAAGGAAAATAAGTAAAATTTTCTGATCAAGACTTAAACTCCTCCTGATGTTGTTAAGAGAGAAGCTGAGAAACCTTGGGAGAATTGAGAAAATACTCAAACCAGTCATTTTGTCATTGGTATTTTAATAGCTCTAAGAGCTTTTCCAATATTTGTGTTGGACTGTAAATTTATGGATGTGCTTAATTGACCATTTTAAGTCCCCAAAATAAGCTTTCAAAATAGTGCAAATCAGTGCAAACAAACATCAAAACATAGAGTACAATGACTATTTATGGTGTCACATGGTTTGAAATGATTCCAAGCTGCATTTACAGTGAAGGTAGTGAGTTTTCTTGCTCCAGCAATGAAAAACTTTGCCACGATCATATGAATGTGACCAGAAAAGTGAGATTGATCCCCTGCCTTTATAAACTTATCTAATGGACTAAAAAAATTTCGCAGCTTTGGCACTAAAATAGGCATGTTGTCTTTGAAATTCTCAGGGAAGTTTATTTCAAAACCCGGTTAATGTCTAAGCACAAATTACCATATTTTGCCGTGTATATGTAAGTTGACACTGTGTATAAGTCGACCCCCATTTTGCAGCCAAATAAGTGTAAGTTTTAGAGTTCCTGTGTATAAATCGATCTCAATATTTTGCAGGATAAAAATACCAAAAAATCTAAGTTTGTAACAAAATTTTGAGAAAGAAATACAAAAAAAAATAACACACAGATTACACAGTGAGCGAAGTACGTAATTATTAGTCATTTCATTTTTTACAATAATCGATTGTTTGTACACAGTATACTGTAAAGATAACAGAATTCTTTCTTGCTTCAAGTTCTTATCATCTAAATGCTGGTTTTAAATGTTTTTATAGAAGTTTTGGGGGGTCTTAAAAAAATTTCATGTTTTGATCCGTGTATAAGACGAGTGCGATTTTTAATTGTGAATTTTTGGTGATAAAAGGTTGACTTATACACGGCAAAATATGTATGGTATATCATGGGTAAAACTTTAATTTTAGATATTATTTTTTAACTAGTTTGAAGATTTCCTTTTTAGCATTGAATAAGAACAATTTTATGAAGGAAACTGAGCACAACATGCTTGAGTGGACTGCATTCTTAAAGTGTCAGCAAGATGATTTTGAAAAAGCTAAATATTACCAATACCTTTTGCCTGCCATAAAGGAAAAAACTGCTCTTGACTAGGACATTGATTACTTTAAACATGACAGAATCTTACTGATAGTTTGCTGTTGTTTCTGTAACGTTCATTCATTTACCTCAAGAGACAGCACAACTGTGTTGGAGTGATTTTGTAAATGCTTCCCTTGAGAGCTTTTCTGTGCTTTCACAAGCTGTAACAAGATCAAAGGACAGCAAAACAAAATTACTCCACTTGAACAAATGTAAGAAATCAAGCTAACGCTGAGTCAAAACACATCTCGGTTTCCTGTAAGGCTAGAACATTGTTATGTAGCATATATTGTGTGGTACTCAGTGGAAAACGTATCAGTGTGTATTCTCTTACCAATATTATACTTCTTGTAATAACTAACAATCCTTATGTGCGGTCTTATAAAATAATGTTCATCTCACTTGCAGCACTGTCAGTGTCAGGGTGCTAAATTCAATCTGACTTAGAAATTGATTCCTTAAACAAACATTTTATCCTTGCAGCTTGTTGGACTGTCAACTCGGCTGTACACAGTATACTGTGTAGCTTCCTGAATAATAGCAAAACTAGATATATATATCTATACTACACAAACCGAAAAAAAATTATCTTCTACACGTTGGAAACCAGTAGAAGGGCAACGCTGATATGGAAAATAAGCTTGAAAGACCTATTATTTTTGTTATCAAAGAGAGCAAAGTCAACAGGCCTTTTTAAAAGACTATTATAGCACAAGGAGGAGGAGGGGTGGGGGGGGGTTATTGGATGTTGGTGGGATTAATTAGCCTCCTCCCCTTAAACATTCAATACAGTTGCTTTATTAGTCAGAAAACTTGATATAACTATTTTCTCTTACTCAATAACACCTTCACTTATTGAAAAGCAAAAAGTTTATGCTACAGAAACTTATAAAGCATAAACTAATTTTACAAAAAAGTCTACAGCTTTCTAATACATTTAATTCTACATCCCTACCCTCCTTGTGCACTAAACAGTACTTACTTCAAAGATCAATATAACGTACTAAACAATTCTAAAATAGCTGATGTGATGTGTTACTCAGTTATTATTGATCCATACCTCTTGAAGCTGTGTTACTTGTTTTGTTAAACTGGCAATATCCTGCAAAAAGAATACAAAATAATTTTATATTTAATAAAGATGTTGCCCTTTATGGTGCTTGAAACTTGACTATTTGGCAGGTTGTATAACTGCATATAATGTTCAGTCATAGCAACTGTGATTCAGAAAGTTTGGTGCTTAAATATATGTGATCAGTTCTGAAAGAGAGAGTTATCAATCATGCATTTGTTTTTAAATCAGTGCTATATTTTGGAAAGCTATTATCAAGGAAATTTGGCCAAGCAAGCGCCCATTGCTCGAGTAAGCACCTACCCCCAAACTTTTGCAAAACTTAGTCTTAATACATCAGGTACTGTATTATCAGTATTTATTTAGTATTTCCTACATCAATAACAACTTTAGGTATAAAATCAGATACTTCACACTACCTGCTTTATAATGTAAGTAAGCTCCTGAATTTCCACTGGCCGGTCATCGAACAGTGACTTTTTCTTGGCAACTATGAAATTGCAGGAAAAAATAATCTCAAATATTCTGTAGGTTAATATATATATATAGTTATAACAAAGAAATTTCAGATCATAAAAATGAAATTTGTCACTTACGAATTGCCAGTTTCTCCAACTTAGCAAATGTATTGCTAATGTCCTTGCCAATGTGTCTATAAATTTTAAAAACACACCAATTTATTTTTAAATTTGTATATAATGATTGAAGGGACTAGTGCAAAAACAATAAAGTCAACTAAATTTGAAGGAGTTGTCATTTCTCCCTAAATTTTCTCTACTGGTTTTTCAAAACCATCAGGAGAATTTAACATTAATTATTTTCATACAAAGTCACTTACATTGTTTTTGCACTAGACCCTTCAATCATGTGAACGATACAAACTAACTTTTCTTTCTAACATTCTTCACTTTATTAAGGTTTCAAGATCTTTTTCTTGAATATGACATTGCTGTTTATTTTGTTACGAATTTTACTGAAAATGGGGTTATAATATAGGAGAACAACATCTGAAGGGCCTAGTGCAAAGCAATGTAAGTGACTTTATACAAAACTCTAAATTCTCCCAATGGTTATAAAGAGATAACAGAGATAGTGTAGGGAGAGTTGACAACTCCATCAAAAGTCACTCATGTCGTTTTTGCACTAGACCCTGCAATTATTGCAGAATACTTTACCACTATTGCTTTCATGGTCCTAGCATACAGTATAATCATATTTTGTAGTACTTACTAGGGGTGTTCATTATACACAAACTTGAATCATTGGTGATCATAATATTCCACAGTTTAATAGGAAAAATACTAGTCAGAGCAACTTGTGTTGTCCAAAACTGTATAATTTATTATTGTAAATTTCTTCTAATAAACATGTAAGAAATTAAGCAAAATTGGCATTAAACAGATACAAGGTATTTAATAAAGACAGGTCTCTACTTCACTTTAAATGTTACATCTCAACAAACACATAGTTTGCTCGTGGAGTATTAAAGGTAGCTAGAATTTAAGTTTATGAGTTGTAAGTTCTTCCTTCTCAAAATTGACGTTTGTTGGTAAATGAACCAATTTGTATTGAGAGCCTCGAACCCCAAGACTCAATCTACAGGACTTTTAAGTAATACAATTGTGTATATATCCAATTGTACTGACTTGTTACATAAACTAAATCGGTAAATTTAAAAATCAAAGCACTCCTCTGGTACTACTTTCTTTAACTTGATATCTATAATTTAACTGCACCACATGTTTTACTTACTTGGCGATAAGAAAGAACTCACTACGATGCTGCAAGCCATTTGGTCTTTGATCTGCTCGCGTGATAGGGAAATTTTTCCCCTGTTAATAAAACAGTTGACCACCAGTTGAGTATTTGTCTACATTTGAAGAACGAGACGTTACAGTAATTTCGTATTTAAAACTGAACAAACAGGATTTGTAATCACTTTCTTATTTTGTAGATGCAGTAAAACAAGTTTGACTCAGGTGTTATCATTTTAAGGGAGGTCATCTTCAAAGCAAAAGTATGTGAACCAAAGTTCGTCAACAACAAACAAAACTAATTAATCTTTCGTAAGAGGAAGCAGCATATATGTATATACATCTTGTCAATCCTACCTGGCGTGATTGGAGCGACTTTACTGCGGAGACAAACTCCGTTGTTCGATCTCTACATGTTGTCATATCAATCTGTGGGGATAACACTTTTTTGGTCTGTGACCCTGAAGAAAAGTCCACTTGTGTCGAGTTTTCGCCGTCCTCAGTACTACCGGAACGAGTTCTTCTGCGCCGGGTAATCATGGGGAGTACGAGGTGATATCGAAATACTCATTTCTAACCGCAAAATGAGTAAAAACTTCGTAACATTTTTACACAAAATAGAAGAAAAGAGATTTATAAGTTCCTTAACTGCAAATTGAGAAGAAATTTCAAACGAATCTCTTCGTTTTTTCCACTAGAACTGAACAGGATATAACTTCGGATTCACTAAACAGAAGGAATGAAATGGTGACGTAGAGGTTTACGGGCTATGCCGCTGACCCACTAAACGTTTGGCGCACTAATAAAAATTACAGCGATTTGATTGGCTTAATTTTCTAGGTACCAGTCTCCTAGACGAGCTGGTTAATGTTTGCTTCCAGTGATCTGACAGAATGATTTGCTCACGCACAGAGCTCAAGTTTCTCAAACAAGACGAACATTTTTAACATTAAGCCGCGGACAGTTACAGTTTTGTAACAACAAGCTACATTGAACCAAGAGGACCGAGCAATGTAGCACAAAGCATCCAAGTCCACCCTTTTTGCCCCTCAAATACGAAAATGAAAGTAGCAATGTTTGCTTTCACAGATTTTAACAACAATAGCAAACCAACTGCTCCAATAATGGCTACCAATCCTACGAAGATACCCATGTCAACAATTGTGGCTCCTGTCCCATTTGGAGTCCGCTTTGCCATAACAATAACTTTTACAACACTTTATGGCCTCTTGTTTTGCTTTATCCTTGGACAATTGTGGATGATTCTATACTACAGGCACAAACGACTGTCCTACCAGAGTGTCTTCCTGTTCATATGTTTACTGTGGGCTGCGATCAGAACCACTCTGTTCTCATTTTATTTTGATGACTCGCGGACAGCAAATACTCTCTCGCACTTTCCTCGATGGCTACTTTACGCTTTTCCAATCTGCTTGCAGTTTGTTACACTCACATTACTGACTATGTATCTGGCTCAGGTAATACGCTTACTTCCGGTTTGTGAACAAGTAGTTACTTTGAAATTTTGAAACTTAATTTCAGGATCATTTAAAAATAAAGTAAATTTCATGTTGCTAAATAACAATAGATGTCGTTATGAACCCACGCTTTTGCAGGCATGATGAATGTCGGCAAAAGTTAAGTTTTGCAGCTTCATAGACAGTACATTCTCATGTTTGTTTTGTTACGAAATGGAGACACGAGATTAAGAAAGACGTTTGATTATACAGTTCTTGCTCTAAAAGCCTTTCGCATCACTTAATATGCATAATGTTCGAACGTAAAATCCAAACTTACATTGTGTTCAAATGCCAAAACTTGAATACTAACTTATATACAAAATTTATTGTAACAGTTATCATTCATGTGCAATCTAACAATTTGACAAAGAAGTGTGGTCGATCTGTAGCTATGTAAGTCATTTCATTTTCATTTGTGTCTTTAATTTTCCAAATCTTGTTTTTCCAGGTAGTACTACACTCTGGGAGAACATCGTTGACTGATCCAAGAAAATATAAGTAAACACATTTTAACTTAAAATATTTATATTTTAGTTTCGTTTCACTTTACTAAGTGCATATTTTAAGAATAGGCCAAATTATTGTACACTGCCGGTGTCACAGCAGATTTGGTCCCCCACGGATTTGGTCCCCCTGGAACAAATCTGCTAGCAGATTTAGTCCCCCCGGACCAAATCTGCTAGCGAATTCAGTCCCCCGAGGACCAAATCTGCTAGCTGATTCGGTCTCCCCTCCGTGAATTTGGTCTCCCTTCACTAACAGCTTTGAAACTCGAAATACGGCTGCTACAAGTCACGATTATGAACCAACCAAACCAAGATTTGATAATCAACAAGCAAATATTCTTTAGCGTTTATGTTATCGGTTTTTAAAATCTGTGTCAGTATTAGTTGATTTTATTTTGTCCGTTTGTACTCGATCAATGCCATGTATTGACTGGTCATGCAACTAAATGATCATATACATAGACTCTGAAAAATGAATGACTTCGGACTGTTTGTACTCGATCAATGCCATGTATTGACTGGTCGTGCAACTAAATGATCATATACATAGACTCTGAAAAACGAATGACTTCGGACTTTTAAGAGGCTTAAGCAATCGTCTCACTTCGCCATAACATATCTTAACATGCAAATTTTGACTTCATTAAACCTGCAACCATTGTCTTGTCACTTACTGGAAATGCCAATGCTTCAAATTAAAAGATGCGCTGACTTCCTCAAATACAATTGACATTAAGTACATTGTTATCCTAACAGGATAGGTGCAAGCTAAGACTAACTACAAGTTTTAAGAAAAAGTTTTGACCGTTATGTTAAAAGCTTTTCATTTTAGAAAATCATTCTTCCATAAACCAGATATTGAAAAATTTGAGAAACACAAACACACGGGAAGTTGTCATATTCTGCCGCAAACAGAGATAGACAGATTACAGTAAGGGTGCATGGATTTTATGTCTATAAAGCCCATAAATTCATCTCAAAATGTCTATAAATGCATTTAAACGCCGCTAAAGTTTCAAAATCTGCCAAAACCTCAATTGTGGAAAGATTTTTTGCGGGGGACGAAATCTGCGAAGGGGGGACCAAAACCGCAAGTGGATTTGGTCTGGGGGGACGGAATCCGTGGAGGGACCGATTCCACTATTACGCTGGCAGTGGTTACAGCAATGTAAAAGTGAGTGTTTCCACTTATGTGATTAATATTATAACAATACGTATTAGATAAATAAAGAGAATGAAACTATAATTATTTTGTGATTGATCTTTTTTATAAAACTTTTTTTGGATTCTGTTATCTACGCAACTTTGTTAAATTGAAAGAGATTATTCAGTGTGGATGAGGATACTTAGTGAAATTGTTTAATTGTCTCATGATGTGAGTCATTGATGTGTGCGCGCACATGTATACTTAGTTTTTAGACACATTGCGTGTGCCGCATAGTCACAGTTATTAACAGTTTAACTATTTTCCTTACTTTTACTAACGGTTGTTCAGTTACTGTGCTCGCTTGGTGGGTGGCTCCACCTAAATTGTTCTACAATTGGTACAGGATTTAATGGAGCCAAAACCAATTGTGGAATTGCACACAGTTTGGGTATCCTGCTGATGAACAATAACTGATTGTGTTTCTATTTCAGCAACAAATACAGTTTGTCTGTACAAATTTAAAATTGAGGACCATAAAGTTTCGACTGCTTACTGTTAGTTGGAGCAATGACAAGTGTGTAGACCAGAAGCCACACTGGTACTTTTGACATGTCCAGAAAGCCATTCAGGTTCAGCTCCTGATCCAAATATCATTGACAGGGATAGTCAGGCACTGAGATACCCAAGGTTTAATTTGGCTTTCAGCCATGCACAAACACTGAGGCAAACACCTGGCAGATCCTTTCAAGACATTGCATGCATTTCCCAAAATGCTGATCCGAAACTAAGATCACAGTCTACTAATTGCTTGAAGAAGACTAAGTTAACAGTAAACCATCAAAATGTTGCAGCTAGTCCTCAACAATTCACACTATGAGGGCAATATTGAACAACTTCACTAAGTATATACAAGTTGTTGTTTATATTGCAAGTAATACAGTATATGTACATGTACTATGGAGTTATTAACTTATATATGATTTGAAGTTTTTCTATTTTTCCAGTAAATATGTGTATGGAGCATTTGCAACTCTTAATATCATCTTCTTCACGATGAACATAACAGCATCCTTTCTGTGTCCTGAGCAAGATGTGCACATCAAGTTTGTAGTAGCAAGAGTTGTCATAAATGATATGTTATTTGTTTTAAGTGGATTTGCCCTTGGAGTTTGCATACACAAGGTTTGTTTGCACTGTATTAACTTCTTTATGTTGTTGTTATAAAAATAACATTTGATAAGTTTGTTATTTCATATAACTGTCATCATTGAATTTTAACCATAAAATACTTTTGTCATTATTAATAATATTTATTAAACTGCAGTATTTTTATTCCTCATAATTCCTTAAGCACTATTTATTTTAAGCACCCACCCTAATATGAGTTACCAGACCCCCCCATGGCCCCCAACCCTCCTCCCCCTTTAGATTGCAGGAAATGAATTGACCTGTCAATCTCTGACTAAGCACAATCTACATTATTTCAAGGATATCAGTTAAAGAAACTCTCAGACTTTATACTTTGAGGTTAATTGTCTTATTATTTTTTTAAATTTAAATTGTTATAGTGTGTTACTACTATATTTAATATTTTATTACATTCATTTTATATACATATTGTTTTATATAATACTATATATAAGATATTATATTTCATTAATTACATTACATTATCAGTATTATATTTTATTATATTTTATTATCCTATACTATATATAATCATGCTATGTTATAAATTGCTATTTCATATTACTGTATATAAAATTTATTTTTATCACATTTTGTTACCAACAGATAACTACAACACCAACAGCCACGGCAAATCTGTTGTTGGAGCTGGGTCAGGTGAGGACTAAGAATTAAACTCGATAATATTGTAATCAGTTCCAGTAGATTTCTATTCTGTTTGAACATTCACTCTTTTATCAACAGGATGCAACAGCTCGCCAAGCAACAATTATATGTGTTCTTTTGGTCCTGCTCTATGTATCAAGGGCTGTTTATAACATTGTAGCAGTCACAGTACCTCATGATATTTCCAGCTTTGGATATGGATGGATCAATATCTCAGATGAGGTAGGTCAGATCTTGTTGCGATGTGCAACATTAACAACTTCAATTCTGACACAAAATATTAATCATTTTTTTCAAATATTAAATGAACTTTTTTCAAAATTTGGGTTTAAAATGTATTATGTCTGAATTCACTGTATCCTGTCAAGGGCGATCGAGGTGTTACAGTAAGCCTGTTCTCTTAGAGATCACTCTTGATGACCTCCACCCAAGTTTTCCTCAGCCTGTCTCTTACAGAGTTTGACAATCAGTGCTTAAATAAGCTTGGGGCACACTAGGTGATTGATGCTTTTAAAAATTCATTTTTAGTGTATTGCCCATTGCAATAGCAAATTTGGTTGATCATAACAACTGACATTTGGCAGGCAATCAATTCTAAACTCATCTAACATGTCCCCAGCTTTAGGGCAGACCATCTGGCAGTCCATGTAAACCTCACTTGATAACTAATACACCAATTTTAGTTGGAGGGAAGATTAACTCTGGGCAGCTTTTCAGCTGTAAAGAAAAAAACTGAAAGATGAAACATAAACCGTCAGATACTGTACATACCATGAGTTGCAGCTTATTAACAGATTTTTGCGGGTGGTTTTTGTCAGAAAACATGACGGTACTACACCTGCGAAGCTGCACAGTTAGAATAAAATGAAGATCAAAATTAAGCCAATGCTAGTCGATTGTATCACATTGCACCCTTTCAGGGAGAGGTACAAAACAACCATAGACGCTTGAAGCATGAAGTGGTGAATGCAAGCTACATTTCTTTTGGGATAGTTCTGGTTCTGTGGGAATTACTGCCGACTTGCATGGTCGTCTGTTTTTTTCGTGTCAAGAGACCACAGACGTCAGCTATGGTATGGACTGTTGGAGTTTATCAGAACATCAAACACAGCGATTATGTTGTAGTTAGGGATCTTAATCAATGAGGAAAACAATATCGATTTCGAGGGCTCGCAAAAAAAAAACATTTCTTGCTTGCCCTTTTCGATCACGTGTACGTGTACACGTGGCTATAGTTATCTTTTATTTTGTACAAGTTACGTTTTTTGAACAGCAAAAGATGAAAGTGTTTTTCTTAACTTAGTTAAATGAAATTTAACAACATTTTCTGTAGGCTGGTGTTGTATAGTTGCAAAAACTTCAAAACTAAGCTTTTCAAGTTGTAATTTCCAAGACAACGGCGTGCAGGCGGCCAGCACGTTGTATTTCACTATTTATCCTCACGTCCTCGCTCTTAAAAGCATCCTAGTTATAGTTTATCTAGACTGACAAATATTTAATGAGAAAAATGTCATGTTTCTTGATTTAACTTTCTTGAAATTTGTTTGCATAAAAAATGGAGGGGTGATTTGCTGACTTTTTGATGATAGACAAAGATAGTTTTCAAAGAGAAACGAGGCGCTTATTTCACTGATTCTTGTTACTAATAGCTAACCAGATAAGACAGTATACAGCAAATTAACATGATCGAAAAACAAAGTCTCTCACAAAGTTTTCAGTATTATTCATTTGAATGTAAGAAGATGCTAATTTGTTTTTTTTTCAAGACGAATCGGCTTATCAGTTTGTGCAACTATCTAAATAATCCAAGATTAAGAAGATTTGATCGTCTGTTTGACCATAGTTCTTGTGCTTTATCTCGCAGGGCCCCAGTGTTATTGCATCAACTAGCTTTGACAGGAAGTCGTTCTTTAACAATCCTAAGAGATACGACTCTGAGGAAGACTTGAATTCGATCAAATACCCTGGAAGAGGAAGGTTTGTTTGTGTATATGTGTGTGTACATGCGTCCGCTTACGCATCTTTACATCATTTGCACGCATGTGTTTTACACTGTTTGCCTACTCTCAAGTGCCACAACAAACAGAGGGGATAAAAAATTTCTCAAAAATTTTAACAAATGGGGGGAGGGGGGGGGGTGGCAAAAAAACATGGCAGTCGATAAATAGATCAAGATTTGTGAGCAGATTGGGCAAATGCAGAGGTTTTTAAAAAAGCAAGACAACAGAAATCAGTGCAAAGATTGAATTCTAAAATCTAGATCAGTCTTAACTTGTTGCCCATGATGTAATCCAAACAAAAGCAGGGAAAGACGAACACTGATCACGACACTCATCAATTAATATCTTGAAATTTTGAACACTTGGTTATCTTACCAGAACTTGAAAAAAAAATTAATAAGCGGGGGGTTCGTAATAAGCCCTGGGGGAGAGAAAAAAAATAGAAAAATTAATAAGCGTCCTGGAACGTTATTTCGCACCTGAGAGTTCTAGTAGTATAGATCTGCTTATTATTCCCTCTCCTTTCCCTTCTGTCTTTTTTGACCTAGCAACGAGCAAGCCCAATCCTCCCCCTTCCCCTCATTTCGTAAAAAAGGGAAGCAAGTGAAGCTGTGCGCGCGCTTTAGATTACGAAAAATTGCATGACGGGACAGCTGAGTTATATAAAATGGGCAAACACAAATGCAGTACGCGTTAAATCTAATATAAGGAAAATGCCGGAAAAAGATATATCGAACAGAAATTGGTAAACTGTTATGATGAAATCTTATGATTGACTAACAAAACAGAAAGTTTTCCTTACCAGTCTTGCATTGTCGTTTGTCGTGTCATAGAAAAAAGATATGGTCGCCGTTTAAGATCGAAGAAATATAAAATTGTTTCCGATTACATAACCTGAAGTGAAACACGCGGAAGGTTGGGATAACACAAGCTAAGCGTACAGGAAATCACGACGCGAAAGCGGAGTTGATCCCAGCTTATCGAGTGTTCTCCAAACCTCCCAAGTCACTAGTTTCATCAAGTGTCTCTTTTTGCAACGAAGGAAAGCGACGCGCTTGTGGCAGCTGTTCGTTTGGCTTTTCGGCCCTTTCAAAACGAACTTTTTATTTGTTTGTTAAGTTAGCTTACTAGAAGAAACTAAGCTAAACAAAACGCCGGGAGGACTCCGTGGAAAGATTAGACGAAAACTTTGTCTTCATACTCTCGTATAAAATGTTTTTTGACCAATCAGAGCGCGTGTAATGATTGAATTACTTTATTATTCAGTTTTTCACATCTATTATTCACATAACACGTGCTCGTTACGTTCTCTCCAATCTAGTTCGTACGACATTCCCGGTGTTCTCAGTCCAACCGCATCGTACGCCATTAACTCTACACAGGGATCCCAGCCTACTCGCTCATACGGCTCCATGCGGCAAAGCAATAGTTTCAACAAGAGTAGTAGCTATACTAATCCGTACATACACGGCACTACCCCACCCCTACTCTTTTCATCTGGTCACCATGGTTACCAGAAAGGAAAATTACCACCCTTAATTGACCAAGGCCACTAAAAAGTATCAATTTCAATTTTTGGTACAAACTTGGTACGTAGAAGCTCATTTAACTTGAGATAATACGGCATAGAGAAGAGAATATGTAACCGAACAATTCTGATTGTATAGACAAATTATCTTGCCCCTCGGTGGCATATTAAGAAGTTTAAAGTCCCTATAAAGCTTATTTTTTAAGTTCCAGATAAAAAGTAGAACCCTTTAATAATAGTGATTTTCGAAAATAAAACCTTTTCTCGCCGTTCCTGTTACATTTTTTAGACTTGAAGCGTGCAATAATGACGTAGTAGGAGGCACATGACGTAGAACGAGGCGTGAAGCAGAGACAATCTTTTATCTCAAAAAATTGAATTCTGGCTACATCAGTCACATTTTCATAACTTTAATCAAAGAATTATGCCCTTGAAATTGTTTGAAATAAAAATTTTATGACATTTTTTAACAGAAATGAGTTTTTTAGACAAAAACCACATAACTCACTGCTGCTACGTCACAGGTTACCAGTCCCCGGCCTGCTCGGTCAAAATTTACATTCCAATTTTTTTTTGATTAAAAAGCGTACTTAGACGTGGAAACTTTCTTTGGTTATTCGAATTTTGAGTTCACAGATGACAGCAGTTTTAATGCAAAAAGTAAAAAATTAAGCTTGATAGGGACTTTAATATCCGAGGATGAGAACATCAATGGCAACGGAGTTTAAAAACCCACTTTTTCGATCATGAATGGCTAATTTGCTTTCATTTTTTTCCGATTCAAGCTTTGCGAAAAGAAAAATTAAATTAAAAATGATTTTCTTAAAGGTAAAAAAAGGTTGTCGAAATCTTCTGTAGATCTTTCTCGTAAAATTTTCAAAACTGAGCTTTTCATTTTGAAATTTTCAAGAAGGCGTGTAGAAGCGGTGCATTCCAACGTGCAGCTGTTGTATTTACTATTGTTCCCTGCCTGCCCGCGTCGTTGTTACTGACCTCGTATCTCAAACTCCTTTATTTATAATTATGTGAGCGTTTACTTGTAGATTTTTAGGGAAAAGACTCCAGATTTTCGCCGATTCACGACATCAGCTCAGACTCCAGAACCCACATAAATCAGTGAGGTCCGCAGATCAGCGAAATTTGGTTTATTTCCATTCCCAGTAGCTACACATTATCTTAATATCGATATACTACTGACTATTCAAGGACCATACTGATTGTTTCTTCATATATTCAATTAAAAATATCGGTTCTGATTCGGGTTAAGGCGGGAGTAAACCCAAAGCGTGCTTTGTGGCCACTTTTCTTCATGTTTCTTCCGATATCTCCGTCCATGGTTTGAATC
>JAOBRD020592763.1:4104-15872 GCA_027575215.2 Hydrozoanthus sils
ACTATGATCTACTGGTGTTGATTGATGAGTGCAAATTAAAGTCTATGTCTGTTTTGCATTTTAATCAATCCTCAGTATAAAGCAAGTAATCTTAACAATCTTATGAGCTACTACAATTTACCTGGCGACTATTTCACCAAAATACTTTCAAGATCATGTGGAAGCTAATAACTCATTGCATGTAAGCAAGGTATACAACTGAAAAATTTAGCCAATTAAAATTTTTACAGAAAAAAATAATGGATATGGAAGTAAGGAAAGATAAAATAAGTTAAGACATCACATGAAAAACAAAGTTTTAAGAAAGACTATCAAGAAAACAAAAACTAATTAACCTTGCCAGCTGTCCCAGTTGTATTAGTAAATTCTCCCAACAAGGCCCATACTTTTCTTTGAACAAGTTTGGGAGAATTTTTCTTCTCATCTATGTACAGTAGTTCACTTTGTTTGATCAGTTCTCATTTTCTCAGTACCAAAAGTCTTATCCGATTATATGTTATGTAAGGAGAAGTTAGATTTTGATAACTGACTGGGACTCAAAGGGTTAACACAATTTTTTTCTCAATATAAGCATTAAAAGACATGAAAAAAATTCTTTTGACAATGAAATTCATCATCAGGTCATATCACTCATTTTATTAAGCCTTTCATAACTGATTTCAGTAAAGTGAGAACCCAGGGCAACTGGGCCAAATGCCAGCTCCAGTTGCCATGCCAATAACAATAAATCTTCAGAAACAGCATCAAAGATCCATGTCTATCATTATTACTATTTACACTATATAAAATTATAATTTAATTCCAACTGATTCCTAAACAAAACAGATAAAATGCTATAGCCTTTTCAGAGCTCGTTTTTTGTCTTTTTTCTTTTTCTCCACAACCTTTTCTCCTGCCCTCTTGCTACCCCTGGTGATTTCAGTTGACTGTCCTGACTCCATAGTGGTCTCGCTCTTACCAGCAGACAAAGGTTTGGCATGAAGACTAGTCATCCATTGCGCTCTCTTGGAGTAATCATCATACTGCTCGAGAAGGAGTTTACCAGCTTCTTCATTAAGTGCAGACTCAGGATTGGGAACAATTAGAAGACATTTTACAGTCTACAAAACAAACATAGTATCACCAAAACATAACTTAAACTTTTTCTAGAGTAATCCATAAAAGAACCAATAGATAGATACAAAGCAGTTTTTAAATGGTAACTTAAAACCCTAAAAACTCTCTAAGATGCAAGGTCTTGTTTCAAAGACATTAACATTGAACTGTAGCAGAATAACCTAGTTTGCATAACAATTGCATGTTTCAATCAAATGATCACCTTCAAAGAGGTCAAACTCTTACATAAAGAAATCAACCAAAGGCAGTCTAAAACCGAGAAAGAAAAAAAATTAAAATTATGCTGAGTTGGAATCAAACCCACAACACCTTCGATCACATGGCAAGGTCTCTTACCACTGAACTACCTAGGCAACTACACTTGCAGAGTGGAAACAGTAGGGTTGTTGACGTTAGCATTTCAAAGTACTGGATGCAGTAGTTCAGCTAGCGTACGATACAATCTTCTAGGCAGGTCCAGGGGCACACTCCTCTGGGAAATATTACAAACTGGACTCTCTAAATAGCATATTACTGTGTTTCCTGGGTAGGAATCAGCAGGAAAACCTCTAGTGGAGCTAAAAGTGCTCACAAAATATGAAATACTTGTCTTTTTTGCAATTATAACTACGAGTTTGCAAATGTTCATTTTTTAGTTGATTTAAACACGGACTCCATTTGGAAAAACAAATCCCAAATCTCTAGTAGTCCAGTCATTTTACAAGATTTCAAGGCCCCAGATAAAACAAATTGTAATAAAATTTTTCTTATACTAATCTTCAGGCCTTAGCGTGGATGAAACACAATAAAAAGTTAAAATCTATAAAAAGTTTTATGGTTTACATGCATTAAAATTATTATAAAATGCACATTGATCTTTCATCTTCTCTTGTGGAAGGCTTCATCAGAATGATAAGAAGATAAAAATACAAGCAAATAAAAGCAAAATGAAACTAAATTAGCATAAGTAATAAAAGAATGAAAAAAACTATTGTTCAGTGCCAAAAGGGAAAGTACAATAGAACAGTAATTCATGCGGTAATATTTTCCTGTGAATTTCAACATCGAGAAAAGGTAGTTGCTGGTTTTGTTCGATTTTCATAGTAAAACGGATATTAGGGTGTGGACTGTTCAAGTGTTCAAGAAAATCGTGCAAAAGCAGAATTTACCTATTTTCCCATGGAGGGTCACTTATGCTCTTAAATAAAGGTTATGTTAAACGATCAATGCTTTGTGGTGTGTTCATATTTTGAGCTGGGTGAATTGGTTGGGGATTTATGGGGGTTTTTAAGAAGGTTTTTGGGGATCTGGCTGCTAAGGAACGTTGTAATAGGAGAGAGAAAGATTAAAGACAGACAACTCTAGCATCATCAACTCAAAAAAATCACATCAGAACTCAAGCCAAAAAATAAATCTCACAAAAAATTTAACACATAACGATCCATGGGTTCTTGATCTTTTTCCCACTGAGGTGAGTTTCAGGCTCATACACAAATTATCTGTACTAGAAAATCAGGGCGAGTTTCAGGCTCGTACACGAACAATCTGTACTAGAAAATCAGCATTTTCCCCCTCTGCGTTGACAACAAAAATGGAGCAGAATTTAACTGCCATCAGATGGCATAGCAGCTATATAGTGTTGTTTGAGTCTGCCAATCAGTGATAGCGCTTAAAACCTGCGGCACATTGAGCCAACCACTAGTCGCAAGAGGAATTGGCAGATTCAAACCACACTACCTAGTTAGAACGTCATCTGAACAAAAATGCACACTTTGGGTGCTAAGCCTGTGTATAGAGAAGCAAAACTGATAAGAAAAGGGTAACCATCCTAATCAATTATGAAAGTAAATTTTGATAAGAAGTGATAAAAATCCCAAAAATTCCTTACCAGCAATATTTGTTTTACTCCCAAATCTGGTTTCCAATCCTTCTTCAGAGTATTGACACAAATTTCACCATTATGTGCCACATTTGGATGAAATATCTTTGTAAGAAAAAACCCTATTAAAACAAAAAGTCAAACTTTGCAAATTGATATAATGTCAAAAAAAAAAAGTAAGATTTCTTGTTGATATTGTTTCTTCAATTATTGAAAGGCAAAGGTTGTATTCAAGTATGCTGTAGTCCCTAATGGGCTGTATGATACCTGGTTATATTGGTTATATTCTACACCAAAAATTTGTTTACATAGAATGCACTCTTTGTCTTTCTTGTACTCCTGTCTCATATTTTTACCATTTGTTTTATCACAAAGATGTTTGCCTTGGACTCAAAGATTCTTTAGCAAAGCCTAAACCTCAAAGTTAAGAGTTCAGGTTGACGAAACAACTTTTCTTTGTTTGAAAGTTATCTTACTCAAGATACACGGGAAACTATTAGGTCATTTGAAAATTAGGGTCAGCATCATAATTCCAATTCAAAGATAAAAGGAAAATATTCAAGAATAAGAGTCAGATGGGGTAAGTTCAAACTGATAACTTGGAAAGTGAGAATGGCCTCAAAAAAGCAAAATTTGCAGTTGAAAAGAGACAGAAAAATTTTGAGCAGTCAAAACATGATTTTCAAAACATTTAAAGTCTGACAAAGAAAATCAGCTTCTAGTGGTAGCAGTTTTCTTTACCTGCTTTACTTTGTTGTTTCTCACTTGGTAGGAATACCTTCGTATCCAACAAACAAATAAATTATATTTAAGAGAAAAATAATTTATGTTTGCCTGAGCAAAGCAAATTAGAAATTAGAACATAACTAAAGCTTCTTTTTGTAGCTAACAAAAGATGAATGTACTGTCACTATAATATAGAGCTATAATAATATATTATAACAGCAAAACAACTGGATACAATTTGCAAGCTTTCTTTTTTCTTTAATTCTGTATAACAAATATCCAGATCAAAACATTTTGGTTATTGTCCATTGGGATTGACTAACAAGATCTAGCAGTGAATAAAGGTTATGACTGCTTAACGAACCTGTATCAAACTGACTTAATAACTTGGTCATAAGATTAAATCAAAGTTTCTGGAAACAACCACGTCTCAACTGATTACAAAGTCAGTTTAATGGTACTGTAAGCAAATTCCCTCTTAATCAGTATATGTTAAAGTGTTAGTTCAGGGTTCAAACTCTTTTGACTCTTTCCCATGACTTTTCTCAATTTTCCATGACCTAGCATTGTTATTTTTTTTCCCCTCAATACGTCAAAAATAGTTTTGTTTTCCCCTTTTCGTAGCACAATTCAAGCTAAACAAAGTAAACAATAGGGTTTTATTTTGAGGCATAGTAGCACTACCAAATTCAACTCTAGGAATTAAAGTGATTTAACTCTCAAATGGCTTAACCGAACTTTGTCTCTGCAAGTCCTCATTGATTATTCAACAAAAAGGCATGTAATTTTGTGCAAATATATTATGGATTGGTTATATTTTTTCTACATGTTGTTACCAATCTAAATTCTGTCAATTTTCCATGACTCTAATCAAAATTGCATGACTTTCCGGGCTTGGAAAATGAAGTTATAAAATTCCATGACTTTCCAGGCTTTCCATTACCCATATGAACCCTGTAGTTGGTTAAAATATGAAACTAAACATTTTTGGGCTACTAACAAAGCACCCCAAACTGCCTAGTTTAGTTTAGCTGTTTTGCAGGTTGATAGATTTCTGAACATTAACAATTTAAGCAATAAATTAAAATCGAAGAACTTTTAAATTCTTTTTCCCATAAAAGTTAGTACGAGAAGCCATTCCATTTTTACATCCAAAATATTTCGGCTGTCATCCGACAGTCATCTTCAGAAAACCCTATATAAAAACGGAATGGCTTCTTGTACTGACTTTTATTCTACAACTATATGCTCAAATTAATGTATCAAATTAATGCAAGCAGATGTTTAAATTGCAAAACAGAATTCCAGTTATTAAAAACACAGATCAAACAGAGGCTAGGGGTTTATTATACCAAGGGATCAATTTTCTTTTTTGGGGGGGAGGGGGAAGGAGGTTCTTGAAATTTGTTTAGTCTCTTGTAAATTTTAAAAGTTATACCTATGATCTTTTTGAAAGCAAAGAGTGCATTTTAGCTATTCTATATAAAGAAAAAGCAAGATTGACTATGTCAAAAACGAACAACCGATACAATTTACCGTTTGATAAAAAGCTTGGAACAGGTAGCTAGATCAAGTGATGTATAAAGGGAAGCTGAAGGGAAGCTTTTGCTGATGCCTACTGGCTCATGCAAACAATACATAAACTTTTAATAGCATTTTGGTATTTCTGGAAATCCAACGGTTGAATCATGTAGAAAATATTTTTATTTAGTATTCATTTATGCCCAGTTCAACTATGGACACTATTTACTCATTGGAAAGACTACATCTAGGGACTCATGCTGTTTACAGCCGACAAGTTCGCTTGTAAACAATAGAAAATGCTCACAGAAAGGGTATTAGCACAACAATCAGAAAGCTAATCCCAAATCGAATGAAATACGAATTTAATAGTACAACAAAAGTTAATATTTTCTCCTTCTATTTTCCTTGAAGTGTGAATGGACTCAAGCCTTCAAAGGTCTCACAACACAGGCGAAATTTTTGAAACAAAACGACTAAAATCGTGTGCCATAATACTCTTTACATAAGTACAGATTAATTTGTTCGAAATTTTACTTCAGCTTCCAAAGAAGTGAAGACCGTTACTTGTTACTCGGCGGGAGCAAAATATAGTATAACACGAAGTTAATCAGCCAGACTGAGTCAACTGGAGTTATTTTTTCTAACGGTTAAACTACTGCAAGTAATGAGGACATCCAAGAGTAACGCCAGTAATAAGATTCTTACCTTTCGGAGGCGAAGCTGGGAAATCTTTCCCAAGGACGAGTTTTATTCGAAATGTGCCTCCTTCGTATGGTGTTCCCGCTTATGAAGACAAAAAGAGAAAAGAGGAAAGCTGAGATCGAAAGCTTTTTAGCGATGCACAACCTGAAAACGTTCGATCGGTTCGATACGGGAAGTCAAAGTAGATCTTCCAACACGAATGCGAACGATCTAGAGCTTTTGTATATAAAGCATCCACAGAAGAATGGAATAATCGATAATTAGATTCCGTAAAAGTAAAATTGCATACCTGGTCCCTCAATGGAGGCCTGGATATTTGTGATATCTTCATCATTTGTGAAGACTTTTACTCCTTCTGGAGGACTAGCAGTTAATGATTGCAGTTCCTTCGCTACTTGCTTGATAATTTGAGGGGAAAGGTTTTCCACATTCGACGAAGTCTACAAGAAAAACTTTGATTACATCCAACACAGCACAATCAAACACCAAACGATCTCTCCTTACCGTGGCCATTGTAATGGAATTGAAGAGCAAAGACAACTTCAAACAAAACGACACAGCTCGTTAGCTAGAACTCCAAATCTCATTCGAGAACCAGAGAGCAGGAGACGCAACCAAAAACGAACCGTTTGTGGTCGACAGAAGCAGCAGCAACCAATCAGAACCACGCAAAATGAAGTATTGGTTCCCAGTCCCACGCTAATCTGAGATGGCCCCGCATTATTATTCGATTATTCTGGAAGAGCTAGAGACTGGAAAAAATTCCTAAAAGACTTAAAGCTAGGGGAAAAAATGGCTCGACCGCGAACTAATTACACCAGAAGCTATTCTAACGGATACTAGACCAAAATTGAATGCTGAACATCATACTGAAAATCATATTTGATCGGAGCGGTGCAAGTGCTTTTAATTTAGTGTTTTTTCCGACCGGCCCTCCGTGGATCGCGCATCAGAACGAGGCTCGTATGACGAGAGCTTGCTGTAAAACAGTAAAATAATTTTTCAGTAGCTGTATTATTTATCGCTCTTGGAATCAACCATTTGTTCGCTTTGTAGGATTGGATGAATCCAGGTGAGCAGTCTTTTAAATTATTTGTGTACTTTTCAATGTTAAATTGCACTCTAACTCTTGATGATACACACTCAAACAGTCGATTGTGAACGTGTACCCCAGATACCAAGTATTTCACGCATCTTAGCAGTTCTACTTCTAAGTGCTAACAATTTATCCTATAATTTGTTGAGAGAAATTTCAGAAACGCAGATCGTGTTTATGTGTGCTCAAGGCTCTATGTGCATTTCATGATTCCGAAGTGGAGAAAAGTTGACCATGGAATCTATCTTAGGGAAAAGGTCAAAACAATGGTACTTCCTAGCAACCCAATTTAGGGGGTGGGGTATTATGTTCCACCACCCACCACCTTTTTTCAAAAAGGCTGAATTTCAGGAGCAAATATCATGTTCAATAAAATAGATATTGATAAAGTGCTTGCACCAACGCCTTCCTTGTGGAGAGAGGAGTCTATAATACAATAAAAACCAATACCCCTAAATCAGGTAATGAGAAATTGAGCTCTGAAAAAGCGGTTGGGGGTACGGTAGGGGAGTCTGTGCCGCCACCCACCACCTCCCCCGACAAAATTGGGTTCCAGTAAATATATCATTGTTTCGACTTCCCTTAAAACAAACAGGTGTTTTTCTGACCTTTTTTGTGCTTTTATCAATAGTGCTTTATTGAGCAGACATCAAAAAAATGCTTAAAACTATTAAAAGGCGAAGTAAAATCGGCTTTAAAAATTAAAAAGCATCTTCCCCCCATCTTGATCCTTGAAGATTGTGTTTGGAACTTTAAAACCGATTTTTCTCCACCTTTTATGTATCGATCAATTCAAAACTCCAATATCTCCCCCCCGGGCAAACCCCGGTAAGTTGAACTTTCGAAATCGGTTTTGGTCAAATTCCCGCCCCTGGGATAAGATTGGAGTTCAAATGCCTGGCCATGTGGAAAAATTTGAAACTCAAAAGTCCCGCCCCCGTTTGACATAGATCTGTTTTGAAGAGGGAAATGGGCCCAACGTGCGGACAGAAAGAGAAGTTCACAGGTTGTTTTGAGTATTTCATTGCGGATATCGATGTTGGAATATCCACAGGAACGTTTTATAATTAAAATGTTAGTAAATTTGAAGTCTGGAGGCACTTAAATTCATCATAGGAAAACAAATAAGATGCAATTTCGTTGTTTGTTCAAATGTCCGGCCCTCCCCTTCTCTTTTGTTCAAATGCCCACCCCATCCCCCCCCCCCCCACCCCCCAGGCACTCCCTAATGTCAAATTCCAGCCCCCGGAAAAAGGTTGCTGTCAAATGCCTGGGGGTTGCCCTGGGGGGGAGTATGTTGAAGTTTTGAATTGATTGATACGTTATGCATTCTTGATTATCTCAAATAGCGTTTTTACGTTTGTCAAGCAAACATTATCTCTGCATATTACCATAGTTTTGTTTTTATTTGCACCACTTAAGAAAAAAACTCAAGATGTGTTTTGTTTTTTCCAAAGGTGAAAAACTTAAATTGTGAGTACTTTGTTGGATTCTTACTGTAGAACGAGTAAACATTCCGTACATGCAAGGATTGGCCAATATGCTCAACGCGACAAAGATTTTGGCAGTGTTTCATAAAGTAACTACAATGGGTGAGATTTGAAAAACCTTTTTTAGTGATAAAAAAACTTTTAGTTCATAATCTAAGCTCTTGTCCAAACTCTTTGCCTTCCGGCTGTCAGGGATGAAATTCGAAACAGTGAAGCGACTGGTAAACTTTCTCTTGTTTGTGACATGATTTTCTCTCAGACGGCTTCAGCTACAGCTGCGTTTTTTTGTTTGACTTTGCTTTATAGGTTATAGGTAATAGAAGATTACAACAATATTTACTTAATATATATAGTTCGTGTGCTTGTGCAGAAAAAAAATATGTGGGGGACCTTGTCGGAGCGCTTGTCCGACCTTGAAATATACTTGTCCCGGACGACCGGACGGGGAATTAACATGACATGAAGATAGAATTGCTGATCAAAATTTTCATACTATTTTCATTTAATCACACACGCTTTCTCACAAACATTTTTGTGAATTAGACTTTTGTGCAAGTTGTTTGCAGAAAAGCAAAGTTCAGTTTATAAGACACATGTAGACACAATATTCAAGGTCATTTTGCAGAGAAAAGGCGTGTCTTATATACGGGTAAATATGCTAATCACAAATACACGGTTGTGGTTCTTCTCGTGGAAAAAGTTGTTTTGATTTATTTTATTTGGCTTTGGTTATAGGTATGACTGATTTGAGATGTATTTTGTGCAATGAGTCGGCAGAAGGAGGAGAAAATAAACTAATTAAGTTAACAGTTAAGGGAAGTCGAGAAACAAAAAAGTCAAGCGAGGAAAGAGGGGAAAGGATCAACGCAAACGAGGGGGATTATGCGCACGAGAAGTGCCGTAGGAACTACTTCTTAGAACAGAATATTGCATTACCGCGCGAAAAGGCAGAGTTCGAGCGCGACTCCCGTCAACCCAAGACCATTGGTCCGTGCTGTTAGAAGAAGTTTCAGGTTTGACCAGGACTGTTTCTTATGTGGAACGGAAGTCAACTTTGAATACAATAGAAAAAAAGGTCAAGGTGCCTTAGAGTGACCACTTTGGAAATTAAGGATTCGGTTTTAAAGATTTGCGAAGAGAGGGGCGACTCCTGGGCCGAGGTTGTCATGGCCAGACTCCTACACGTGCGCGACCTGTCTGCAGCAGATGCAGTGTACCACCAGTCGTGCAGCGTCAATTTCGAACCAATAAGCAGCTTTGTTTGAAGGTCCGCTGATGATGAACCAGCACAGAAGCCCACACTTGCAGGTGCGATATGGTCAGTACTAAAGGCGGATGCGAAGACTGAGCCTATGACAACAAGTTCATTACGTCCTGGATAGTGGTGCGCTACTCCACCGTGTACCCTGGCCTCTCGGTACTGCATGCCGTATATAAATTTGTCCTGGCTACGTATTCCTCGTATGTAAACCCTAAGTATGGGAAAACTATACCATAGGTTTTGACGGCTACAACAACACCTCTATCAAGTACTTCACCCAAAAACGGCGCACTGCCGGCAAAGTTACACCCACGATCAGTTTTACGGAGGATATGCAGTCACTTCGAAGAGAGAGGATTTTTTGTCCAACGCCAGGAACAAGCAGCGTTTTATCAGTATTCTCAATGATGTCACTCAGTCTGCCTCAGGCTAATTGTAAAGTAATACAAGCACCAGGGGACGCTGGTGTGGTCGTTGTGAAGGCAGCAGTAGACTCCAGCCATTCAAAATCAACAGTAGTATCTGGCGATGATACTGCATGACCTTCTCGTGCTGTTGTGCTACCACACTGATATTCGTGCATGCAATGTGTTCTTTAGACCGGAACAAAAGACCAACGTGTCACGAAGGCGGGTGTAGAACATCAAGAAAGTCAAGCAACAACTCGGTTCTGAAGTCTGTGCTAACATCCTCTTTATCCATGCAATCCTCGGCTGTGATACAACTTCACGCATATTCGGCCTTGGGGCTCAACAGCAGTGTCTACTTCAGAAAATAAGCGAGAGTGTTCAATAGTGACACCATGCAGCACGCAAGGCCAGATCCGGTTCGCCGGCGAGAACCTATAACGGTGGTAGAGCGGGCGAGAAACTTGACGTTCTACGCTACCAAAAGTATTGCGAGAAGGTAGCCAGTAGAAGCACTCGAATCCAGCCACAGAGTTTATCGCGCCCACATCGTGTGCGGCCGGACCTTATAGTCTCCGTGCTCGACTACAAATGTAGCAGTGAAAGGGCAATGGAACTAGAATGGCACTGAGCGATTAGGGATGGAATGTAGGTTGTCAACAAGTTACACCGATCATGATTGATAAGCCTCCTGCACCAGCGTCTTTACCTCATGTTGTGAGGTGCAACTGTCAAACAGATTGCGGTTCTCGGAGTTGCACTTGTGGTCGCCATGGCTTGGATTGTTCACCAGCGTGTGGACAGTGCAAAGGCACGGGATGCACAAACTCCGGAATCCTGTCTGAAGAGGATGACGAGGATAACGAATAAGCTATGCTTTGGGGATCTTTTAAGACAGGTCTGATGTACAGACCGTGTTGCTCTTTAATTTCCTATTTACGTGATGTAAACAAAAATAAGAAATTTATTTAGTGAGAACAGAATAAAAAAACAAAAGCAAACTTTTTGTGTATATCATGTTAGCGAGTTTCAAATACCAATAGTAAATATATCTTTTTTCATACATCACAGCAGTCTCCCAACCAAATTACATGGGGGGGCAGTACTCCTCCGGTTCCGCCGCCCATGTATCTCTACTGGACTTAAAGCTTGCAGCCTAAACACGCTAGTGATAAAATAAATCGCGAGAAGCATAGCGATTTTGGTTAAAAAAAAAATTCAAATGTAGACAGGGAAACAAGGAAAAATTGCTTAAAAAAGACCGATAGTTTAACATATTCCCGTTTCCCGAAAGGCCAACGAGAGAACGTGGTTTTCAAGGCTTCTATTCCCACGAGGAATCAATTTCAGTCTTTCAGGATCGCCCGAGGTTTCAACAATACCGAGCTTTGTTACTTAGAGTTGAGTGATTTTTACAGCAAATTGAAACGTAAGCAAGGAATCATCTATAAGTCCTGTCTTTTCGATACCCATCAAACTCGAGCAGGCTACAATCCCGAAGGGAAGGAGGGGAAACGTTCTTTGTAACCTCTCTTTACTAGATAGTGTTGGAGTTCCTTGAAGCGTTTTTCTAAAGTGATTTCTTTCG
>JAOBRD020592868.1:0-15872 GCA_027575215.2 Hydrozoanthus sils
GGGGGGAAGAATTCAAAAGCCCCCCACCCAGTCACAGGAACTCCGAAAAAGCCCAGTCTGAACTCTGAATAGGGTTACTATATGTGTCTGACACTTTATAGGCCTCTGAACTACTTACCAGTTCTTCACCAATTGTGTTACTACTTTTTTTTCCAGTCTTGTCGCACACTTCATAGCAAGGTTTTCCCCTTGTCCAACCCTTCCTTCTTTTGGCGCATGTTTCAGACTACCCGTCTGCGCAAGTTTTTCTGCATATTTCTGGGCGGATGCACTCATCTCGCTATTCAGTGTCATCGGTGGCGAGTCGTGGTAGCGTCGGTAATAGTTGTGCACCTCAAGGGCTTCTATCTCGGGAGAGGTACCTATACATGGAGACAGGTATGAAGTACTCGGGAGAAGCACCTATATATGAAGACAGGTATGAAGTGGAGAGGTACCTATAGAAGTAGTTGGGAGAAGTACCTACCTATATATGGAGGCAGGTATGAAGTACTCGGGAAAGGTATCTATATATGGAGACAGGTGTGAAGTGGAGAAGTACCTATATGAAATACTGGGGAGAGGTACCTATATATAGAGACAGGTATGAAGTGGAGAGGTACCTATATGAAGTACCTGTATATGGAGACAGGTATGAAGTACTTGGTAGAGGTAACTATGGTATGTAGTCGGGAAAGCTATATATGGAGACAGGTACGAAGTGGAGAGGTTCCTATATGAAGTACTGGGTAGAGGTACCTATACATGGTACTCAGGAGAGGTACCTGTGGTAAATGGTCGGGAGAACTATATATGGAGACAGGTACGAAGTACCTAAAGACCCTTTTCACAAATGGCAGAGATTTCTTTGTCTATATTCAAATTCGCCCGGTTAGTCTCGCTTTGTATAATATGTTCTTTTTTGTAACTCAAGGGCCGGCGAAGCTAAACGGCCGGCGAAATTGAATGTAGGCAAAAGGATATTAAAACTGCTGTCATTTATAGAAAGGGGGAAGAAAATCAACGAAAAACATGGGGCAAGAGCAAAAATCGAAAGGAGGGGGTGGGGGAGGGGGAAGGGGAAGGAAAGTTCCTCCTTATTCTCCAACTCCTCATTTCGTTAAATTTGTTCTCACTCAAATTTAATTTTCGCGCGGCGAAAAAAGAAAACCTCGCCAAAACCTAACGGAAACGCTTTCTATGCAGGCTAGTAGCACAAGATAAAACGACTGAACTGCCTTTTAGCTTTGAACTGAATCTTAAGTATCAGATTAATTTTTTATATGGATTTGCAATCTGTTTGTTTCCCTGAGCGGGCGGAATTTTACGATCTTGCCCGTGGTCAAATACCAACAACGACTTCGTGACAAGCAAAGACGACTAAACGCTTATAAAGCGTTAACATTTGGAAACAGTTTTTGAATTTTTTTAAAAGTATTATCCGCTGAATAAAGTTTCATAGAGACAGTGAATTTTATTATCCTGCTGAACAAAGACAGTCTGAACATAGACTTTTAAAAAGAAAAATAAACAACATGAAAACACAGGGGAAAAAATAAACACGTTATCGGTCTTACGCAAGACCTCTGGCACAGTTTTTCTCAATATATACGGACCTCCCGTCGGAAAATAACATATATATTTTATGGATACTGGTCGGAAATACGAGATTCCGCTCACTAGTGGGAGATACTTTCAGCACTCAAAGATAAAATTTGTATTCCCGCGCGGCCATGTAATACACTCTATAGTACAGAGTCAGCGACAGCAACAACTCTATAGCTAAAAGCCTGGACAAAAAACAGTACAAGAAGATATAGACCACGATTAGGGTCAGTATGATAACAAATATTCTGCAGAGATGCCAACTCTCCCGCATTTTGCTGGAGACTTGCGCATTATCACTTCATCTTGATCTCCCGCTCTCCCGCATTTTACAGAAATCTCCCGGATTTTTAAAAGAAAATTTAGATAAACAAAAATATGCAGCAACAGCGAATTGATGTTCGTTTGTTTCTGACTTATGATCATTAGGAATAAAGCAACACAAAATCACATAATCATGTCAAAATCTTTTTTGGTTCACGAGATGTTAACACTTATGTTTTCAACTGATTACTTCACTTTGTTTACAGGCAAATTTTCATTTTTATGAAAACCTTAAATTTTTGATACATTTAAGCCAAATTTAGGCTGGTATGTTTCTCGAAGTAGATAAGGACGATTTCAGTCTAAATTCTGCACTGAATTGACTGGTACACATGTGGTTAATCGACCTGTAAAAGGTCATAGAAGAGTCAAATTAAATATGTTGGGAAATTGTTTCTATATAAAGCAAATAGTTACCTGGAGGAGAAAGAGGTGGTCCTTTTGGGTCAGGCCCTTTACCTTCGGGAGGGACAAAAGCGCTACCCTTGCTCTCCCCCTGAGGGGCACCACCCTTGCTCACTCCCTGAGGGGCACTAACTGATACCCCATTTATGGTAAGGTCTAGTTTGATGTTAATGTTTGCTTTTCCAGCCTCGGTTGAGGTCACCGTTGTTTGCCCTTTACCTTGAACATTCCCATTGGGATTCTGAATGACGAAGTTTTGTCCAGCTATCGAATAACATAAACGTTTTGTAAACAAGAATATTACTAATTGTATTAGCATCAGATTACTTATTTAAGTTTACAATGTGGAGAGAAATGCTTGATCCAAGGCGCACAAAGATAACTTGATAGAACGAAACAAATGCATAAATGATAACTAGGAAAATCTAAAACATGTGCCGTAACATTGTTATTACCGCGTACGTCCGGAAGAAGGGGTGGGGTACTCCGGTCCTATATTGGGGTACATGGTTGGTTGGACCGACGTATACGTACCATATTTGGGTGGTAGATAGGACTGTCGTATTTCTTAGGGGTTGTTAAAATAATTCCTGTGTTAAATAAAGAGCCTGGTATTTCTTAGAACCAAAAAACGCGAGGCTATTTGACTGCTTGCAGTCTCTTGTTTTACTGAATAAGAAGTAGAGCCAAAAGTCCTTTGGCGAACGTCCTATTACGTGCACGCCTTTATTCGCTGCATATCGCGTTCAGCGCGACACGGAGGAACTTAGCGCCAATCCGCTAACTGTCCAGTTTTCAATTGGTGTTTTAAGGGTGATTTTTTAAACAGAGAGGTATATTTTAGGGTGAAGAATTATTTTCCCTTGGCATTTTTTAGAGTATTTTGGGGACTTTTCCGACGGTCATTCCTAACCCTTTTAACCTCGGAGTACCCCACCCCCCTCCCGGGCGCGTTTATCTCACAAATTAAACAAGATTAACAATATATTTATATAGTTCAGCACGCTTTGTCCTTTATCGTCATGACCATTAACAATTAACTATTTTGAAACTCAAATTGCCCGGGCTAGTTAGAAATCCTTTGCAGTATTTTCTTTTTCTGGTTTTGAATTGTTTTTAACCAACCTCATTCCCAGGGCTTAAATTCTCCCGGCCTTTTCCCTTCCCTTTCAACGCCTATTGTTGAATAACCTTAATAACAAAAGAAGAAGAAGAAGGAGAAAAAGAAGAAGAAGAAAAAGAAGAAGAAGAAAAAGAAGAAGAAGAAGAAGAAGAAGAAGAAGAAGAAGAAGAAGAAGAAGAAGAAGAAGAAATAGCAGCTGCATTGATACCTCCACCGGCAGTCAACGTTGCCAGTATGAAAACTACGCCAAGAATCGCGATGTTCAGCCCAACCTAAAAAAAAAAAAGTTAAACAAAACATTGTTTGAAAGGTTGGAAAATGCATCCAAAAAACTTAAACACATATTGGCTTTGATTTCAGATCTATGTATATCTAACCCGTTATCTTATAAAAGGGTCTCCCATCGTTTCGCAAATCTCGCCG
Organism: Hydrozoanthus sils; assembly: GCA_027575215.2. Lineage (NCBI taxonomy): Eukaryota > Metazoa > Cnidaria > Anthozoa > Zoantharia > Hydrozoanthidae > Hydrozoanthus > Hydrozoanthus sils. The sequence goes on from JAOBRD020592868.1 coordinate 3,860, forward strand.
GTTGAGCCTAATAAGACTCGCTAGAAATTCTGAAATCCATTTACATGGACTAACCAGCAAAATGATTGGCCATTCAAATTTGCTAACAAAAAAGAATTAAGACTTTCAAGACTTGACTGTAATAACTTAATAATGAATGAAAAACTGTAAAAAAGTGGTCATGAATTTTCCCAAGATGAAAGGCGTTCTAATCACCATAGGCTCAACCTTTATGTAGTTTATAAATAGTTCGTTCTATAAATTTTGAAGGAATTTGCCAACGTATTGGAAGACGATGAACTCGTACGCGTGCGTGTCGGTTCCTGACCTTACTAAGCCGCTCAAAATTTTGTGACTAAGTCAGTTATTTAACAAGTTTCAAGACTTTTGGATATTTTAATGTTTGGAAGTTAAATTTTTCTGACGATTAAGCTTAAATTTGTCTGAAAACTTTTAAACAGTCCCAATATTTTCGTATTTAAAGTTCAAATAATTCTTCTGAGAAGAAAAAATCAGTAAAAGGAATTAAGCGGTTTTTAGGTTAGTTGTGCTCTGATTCAATTTATTGCATTGTACTCGTTTTGGACTTTGAAGAGTTAGTAAATACACCATTTTATTAACGCAAGATTTTACGCGTTCCACTCCTTTGTGGGGGTAAAAAGTCTTCAAATTAGTTGAATTGATGAGACAAAAAGTGACCCAGCAACGTTACTTTGCCCCCACAAAGGACTGAAACTACTAAATCAAAAATTTGCATTAGTAAAATGGTGTGTTCGGAGTTTGTTCTTATTCAGACCGCGATTAATATTCTTTAAAGGTTGAAAGTTGTAACTGAGTAAAAAAATATACCGCTTTGATTTCCATATTCATCAAGCTTTGGACCATACGGGTTTCTTACGAGGTTGAAAATCAATGGAAGATGAAACGTCTTTCAATTCTTTGGTCGTCTTTCCCAGCCACCGCACACTAAGTGAGCCTTTAGGAGTGATATCATTGGTTTGAAGAACCCGACGCATTACATTTAGCTCTTTGCTGGTTTTTTACACTTAAACTTCTAGAAGAGACAAAGTATAAAGAAAGCATTTGTTATGCACGGGTTGGTTCTTTATCTTTCGGCGCTATTCTTGTTAGTTTTTTCTGGTTTTGCTAGGTGGAAATGTAAAAAATGTTAGTGAGCCAACAGATTAAAAAATTTCCCGGCGTCCCGAACTGTCTCAATGGGAATTGAACAATTTTTACGTACGTAACGGGAGGTCGTTTTTTATTCGTTTACAAAATAAGCTATTTCGATTTCGCACGTCAAATGTACAGTTTGCATTTCGCTACTTTGTTTAATGGTCAAATTTTTATAAACATCTAACCGGTTGAAATATAACTGACAAACATTGTTTAAGAAAATTACGCGTCTTTAATTGTCTTGTATAAACAAACTGGAAGTAACCACAGGTTACTTTTACAAACAACTGTAGAATAATATGGTCTAAGAACCGAAAAAAAAACTATATAGATCACAAAGACCATCTCAATGTGAATATCGTTCAAATCTTATTGCATAATAATCATATGATCGAAAATATTAGGGAGGTCACTATGAAGACGTTACTCTGAAGATTCAACTGACAGATACTTAGAATGTTCAGTAATTAATTAAAACCAAAGCCTCAGCTTGTTCTTAAGTCGTTCTTAAATTTTGACCAATCCGAGCCTCGTTGTTCTTATAAAGTTGTTCTTATAAAAAGAAAGCGTGTAATGCATGTATGAACGGTAACTAGTTTTAAAGAATGACCTGCGAGCAGCACAACGTAACCGTAATTGCCGACAGGAAGAATACAAAGCGCAAATTATCGACACCTGGTCCCAGAGTATCCGTAACAAGAGGTTTTAAAATTTATATTAATTTGCTCCCAACTCATATGTATTTGGGACCCCAGGGACGAGATTTTGTGTCCGTTGTCCGTATAAGCGAGGGGCCGTTTATATTATAGAAGTTTTCCTTAAAGGAGGCGTATATGAATTTTTTCGGTACCGTAAAAATCTGCCCGTATACGAGAGGTGTCCGTACCGAGAGGTTCAAATGAAACCCGCGATGGACTAGTGTCCTCTCGAGGGGGAGTCAAAGACACTCATATCCGCTTAACATTACGGAAACCGGAAATAAGCCCCAGCCTATAGGCCACATGCATGGCTAGAGAAAGAATTTAGCTTTTATTTAAGGTACCAGATTATTTAAAAGCAAAACTATAACGCATGATGCCGCAGTGAATACTACATGGGAATGTTTAACACTTATCCTATTTCAATCGAGGTGAATAGTCGGGCAGAATATTCGGCGCTCAGTAGATATTCATTAAGCCACTATCCTCCGAAATTGAAATAGAAGAAGTGTTTTAGTATATAACAGCGAGGCAACTGGTCTATGTAAATTCCTTTCAAGAAAACGAGACTTTTTTCTTTTTTTAAAAAAATATTTTATTACTTGAATCACTGACCGTGGCGAGACTCGCGCGTGAGTAGCACATGTTTAACAAATGTGTCTTCACAGTTTGTCAGCTATACAGAATGTTGTAATTTGCGTAAACAGAGAAATTCTTTAGGCCGTTTTAAATATCTCGTGTTTTTATACCTTTTCAGTATCGTGATCCGAAACGGACGCAAAGCGACTACTCCCGTCGGCCATTTTGTTTGGGTTTCATTATCTACTAGTATTTCGGAGGTAAACATTGTTTTACATCTTCTACTTTTAGACCAAACAAATTGCGCGTAGCCGAAAATGTACATTCTCTATTGTTATAGACCTAGACTTTCACTCAACAAAATGAGCACTGTGATTGGTTGATTCTTGGTCACGTGCGCCTGATCAAGTTCAAATAAATCCCGACCGGAATACAATTGCCAGTTGTTGCCCGCGCACCGCCGCAGTTGTTGCCAAAAAAAATTCAATAAAAGGGAAAGTCAAAATATTTAACAAAGCACTAAATGTACTGCCGGTTTTCACCTGACGTCATAGCGGCCATGCTGGTGTCCTGATCAAAGGATTTTTTAACTTTTTTCTTTTGTGTAGGACACCAACATGGCCGCTTCGTCTTTTGTCTTTTGCGTCTCAAGGGAGAAAACCAAGAATAGTGCTTTGTATATAGTAAAATATACTGTTTCCCTGGGGACTATACATTAAGTGTATAGTATACTACTCTAAAGTTATTTACAAAGAAACACACAATTACTACGTGTTTGTTCATACTGCATTTATGTCCTGTTCTAAATTTCTCTGTAAATAACCAGACATAACGTACAAAATACTTTAGAATTATCATCTAGGTAAAGATGTGGAAACAAAGTCTAATTATATCGAGAAATCTAATAAATAATTTTGTTATGTATAAGTTGCAAGTTTAGCGAATTCATCGTAGTAACTTTCAAATAACTTTTTAAAAGGATTGCTTCTGTTGCTGGGAAAAACCTCTGCGATATAAACTCGGTGTGCTTGAACTGTGAGTAAAACGTTAATTTCATAGAAATCAAGTTAAACTTACCAGCTGAATTAAAAGTTTTTGATATTATAAAAGCAAATCTATTCACGACGACAGTCGTATAAACTCTTGTTCTTTACCTTCATGACCTTCATAGAAGTAAAAGCAAACTTAATTTGCAACTTCTTCACAAAAAGTTAGTTGAGCCTGACAACCCTGATTGGTAGCAATGATTATCAAGTCAGGAACATTTCAAAACATGTCAAAAACAGATAGTTGCAAGCTTATTTTTATAAGAGCAACTTTATAGGAACAACGAGGCTCAAATTGGCCAAAATTTAAGAACAATTTAAAAAACAAGCCGAGGAACACATGAGAAAAAGTGTGTTCACATGAAACAGATCAATGTCACTAGCTCAAAATTAACGTCTATGCAAAACAGCGCCATTAATGTCAGATCTAGCAATAAACAAAAGTTCGCGATGGCTTCTCAATCGCTTATTCGCCGAGACGCTGAGAACTTCCCTCGCTGGTACCCAGATCCCAGAAAATCTTTCCTTATTGGTGCCTAGGCTACAAAGTCTTCTTCTCTTCAGCTGTCGCTTGTGTTGTTGAGCTTAGCTTCTCCAGCTCGCTTTGGAGTTTTCCCATCACCTTGTCCAACTTCGACTGAAACATAACGGTGAGCCAACTAGTAAATAACTCTAGAAGTGTTCCAAAAAGAGATCGTCTTGCGGATTATTTACTTTTTACTCTTTAAATTACTGAAGCAGCAAAATCGCCATGTTTAAATACTAAATAAAGTTCTTGTTTGTTAATTCAATTTCGCACAGCGATGACCAACATAAAAGACACACACACACACACAATCTGCGAAATCCAAAGTGAAACATTATTTTCAAGTAACTCGTGCGAAACTGACTAAATGAAAAGATTGGGCGAAAACAAGCGAACAGGGATATGTTGTCGCAGTCGTAGTAATCGTAGTCGTTGTAATCGCATTCCAAGTCGTAGCTGAAGTCGTAATTGTAATCGTAGTGGAAGTCGTAGTCGCATTGTAGAAGAAGATAAAGTCATGGCGTAGTCGTAGAGTAAATTTCACTGAATTTAGCTTTTCTTATACTGAATTAACTCTTTTTGCACTGTGTTTAAGAAAAACAGCATTGCTCTCAACCAATCAGAACCGAAAAATTTATTTATGTATACTATTATGCCCCTAATAAATCTATGAACTATTTCAAGCCCCGAGAATAAGAAGAAATTAGTGATCAGCCAACGGCCTATTTTGATGCAGCGCTTACCATGTCGTATTTAGAGACAATCTTGAATCCATCACTCGAGTTTCGCTCGTGTGTCATTCTGACTGCGTCCTTGTGGCACAATACCGATGACTGTTCTTCGCAAAAAACCTGTAACAATGGAAGAAAAGATATCCAAGTTAGGCTACGTTTACAGGGAACTGATTAAATTGTAAGCGGTCAAATATTTGTACTCTTTGATCTGTTTAGACGGAACCGTCTCTTTTTTTTCCCGAAAATATATTTTGCTAACACGAGACCGGTTATTTGAGATCGTACTTAGAGCCCGCGTTGTTCGTCAGCCTTTTACCACGTGGACATGCGCAGATCAATCGTCAAACCTCCGGCTAACCGTGCTATAATCTATCCGGTTGAAGTGTTTTCACGTTATCGAATCTTTTTGACGCCACCGGTCAAAAATTGACCTCGATTTTGCTGGAAGAAAATTTGCACAGCTAGCCGGTCAAATATTTACATGTTCCGTGTAAATGAAACGCCTAAACGTACAAATATTCGAACGGTTCAAAATTAAAGTGGTACTACCGTGTAAACGTAGCCTTAGTTTATCTTCGCAGAGAAAAAACCCAAAGAAGTGGTCTGGATAACAGAACTAATACAATTGTTGCTTTTTAGCCGCTCGTTGGTCAGGCTTGGTGTTTCAAATTATATACAAACTTAAACGTTATTGAGAAGATTTAGTATGAATTACCGCTGAAAAGAAGCAAGGTTGGCCGCACTCGTCACAGAGGTGAACTGTGTTTCCCTTCTGGGTAGGCGACCTCTTTCCTCTTTTGGCTGTTTAGAAATGAGAACAAAAATTTTTAACAGATCGTTAATCGATTAGTTAAATGTGCTCGTTATGTCAAAAAAAAGAAGAAAAAACCCTCTACTTTCAACTAACATTTTTTAAACAAGGAAGGGAAATGTCAGAAGAGCTACGTCAATGGCGTGGGGAAACCGCTGACCAAACTAGCTACATCGATTGTTGATAGTGTTTATAATCAATGGTTTCCACTGGGTACTCGTTGGAGTGTCATTCATGTCAAGGAAATTGAGTCTACTAATCTATAACATCGACTTTTAAACCACTGGATGAGCAGTGATCTGATTTGATGAAATGTTACACTTTTCGTCTTACGTCAATCTCGATGCTCATGGACTCTCCACTCGCAAAAACTGAGTGAGACTGTTAACATAACATCGTGTTATAAAAAAACAAGAACAAATTTTTGACGAAGGCTCCAAAACCAAACAACGTGCAAACTATCACGGTATATGATCGAGGATCTTTAAATCAAGTGGTACGTTTAATAGAATGTGCAAAGCAACACAGTATATGACCGTAGGTCTGCAAGTAAAGAGATACAGCACTTGTTACTGTGTCTTAATTGTGCGCGCGACAAGCTCTTTTAGAACTTTCTTTTAATACCGTTATTCTCAGGACAAATAATAAAACATGATCAATTTCGTTTATCTAGTTAGTACAGACTGAAGACATTCCTAACAAAGAAAACTTGCCTTCTTTGTTTGTCTTCATGTTCTTACTGTCGGTCAGAGTTAATCCGATCTCCAGCATTTGTTTTCTGGACATGATTTCCTTGTCTCTGCAGTTCCAAACAATCAAAATTTGTATTGTAATATGACCCCGACTACACTATTGATACTCATAAACACCTGTTTCCTTTACACCATTAAACTAGAAGTAATCAGAGATTAGTGGAGTGCGTTCGACTTTTTCACTCAAGTTCTTCTGGTCGCAGCTATTCCCCTAATGTGCAAAAAATGTGTTCGTGAATAACATTATAAATAAATAAATTTGTGTAGGTGATAAATCCACGGTAAATTTCACACGAAATAGCGGTAATCGATATGGAAAATCATGTTCAAAACTCGATATCAAATCCAAGTGGAAACGAAGGGTTTCTTCCGTAGAAAACACATCACTACATAACTTTCTGATGTTTGATCCATAACTTCCTTCACTGCTGCAATTCCACGAGTTGTCGAAGGAAATAGAGTTCACAACTGAACGGAGCGGCGATCCACATGCAAAATCTTGCTCGAAACTCGGCTTTAAATCCAAGTGGAAGTTAAGTGTTTCTTTCGTAGAAAACACATCACTACACAGTTTTCTGATGTTATGATCAATAGCTTCATTCATAGTTTTTCGCAATTGCTTCAAACAACTCAACGAACTTCCACTTAGCTTCAAATAACAACTCCACCAATAAAGCACACAATCTGCATTGGTCACCATGCCACCACGGTCACAAGGACATGGAGTCGGGGCGTTATGTGCTGGCGACCCAGCCAGCCAGCCAGACGAAAATCGCTCAAAAACGGATGGTATTTAGCTTGAGCGAACGAGCAATGGCAAGATTAGTATGCGTTCTCCTTCGTCGAACGCAAATATCTCTGATACTAAGTCACTTCATCATATGTGCTAAACCTTCACTGGCAGTCACAAACCTCTGTAAAATGGCCATGCGGAGTCCCTAAAGAAAGTTCTAACTTGATACTAACTTAGTCGGATGAGCGTTGGCACTGGGATTGCAGTCGATTTCTGTTGAGGTCCCTACATTCTCTGTTTTTAATTTCTAATTCCTTAAAAGATTGTTTCAGTTCAGATCTCACATTAGCTTACATAACTTATTTTTGTACTATAATAAAATTAGACATGTGCCACAAGTCATAACAGAATTGAGTAATAACGTATGTAAAATACCTTATTCGTGCCAGTTCGGCAAGAAGGCTTGTGATGAGATCCTGATCGTTGGTTTTCAACTGCAAAAGGGAAAATACTTGGTTTTATGAAAATACTGAGAACTTTCACTAGTGTTGCATAATTAATTTAGGAAAGGTTAAATGTCGTGTCAAATATCAGTGTAACTTCAAAATTAAGTGAACCAATCGTACGCCACTTGGGGGTGACGTACGAACGTTGAAATGTCGGTTGGAATCACAGCATTCTTGAGCAGAAAGACCCAGAGAATGCATTGACCATTCACAAACCTAATAAATTTACCCTCATTACATTTGAACTGTCAAGCCACGGAGACTCACAGCCAGTGAAATGAGGGAATATAATCCTAGAACCCTACTAAACCAAAAACAGAGCGCAAATTAAACAAGAGGTTCCGCTATAAAAAATTACTCTTCCTACATCGACACCTAAAAAAGTTCAAATCTGCTTTACAAAATGGCGGTCCAAACTGACTTCCCTTCAAAAGTAGTATTATTTTTAATTTAAAAAATCTGTTACGAAACATTTCACTATAAATAAAAGTATTTTTATGTAATACGGGATGGAGGGGGGGGGGGGTTATTACACTTCCGGAAGGCGACGGCTGCTTTGCACGGAAAGGCGGTAGATGTCGACTCGACGACAGCTAAATGACAACTTAACGTTTGAAGGCCTCGCACCCATCCCTTTTATACCGGAATCACATAACAGAGAACTGGACTTGTTCGATAAATATACCTGCTCTGCCGCTCCGATGACGAGTTTCTCATAGCTTGCTTCATGGAACTGAGGATTTTTGTTCAATTCCTAAAGAAATATAACGGAAAGAGCATTCAATATTTTTTGCGTTATTACATTGGTGCTGATAAACAGCTATGTAGATAAACAAGCACGAACAATATATACCTATATGTAATTGATGTTCACTATTTTGAAAGTTTTCTGACTTATTATCAAATTAATTTGTTAACTACGTACCTCTGATATCTTCTTTTCTCTTCTGATCCACCCACTCGGTGCAAACGCTACAGCTTCAGCGATAGATGTGCCACAGCCAACGGTACAGTGATATGCCTAACAAGTGATGACAAGTGTGGAATCAAACTTAAGAGTGCAAGTTTAACACGTAAACAGGATGTAACTAAGGTAAAGATCATAAGTCCTGCACATACGCGCTGAAGGTAACTTGTGCCATCAATAGTGGGAACTAAAACTACATGTGAAGCGGGCACTCCCCCTTTAGACCACCTATTAAATTAAAGTTGGTCTGAGGGTTAGCAGTCCTCTGCAGCTATTACATTTGAGCCTTGTTGGGACTCATCAGCGCGGCAAAAGCACACCAATCAGATTCAAATCCAAATAAAGATAATATAGAGTCAGCGTCGAATTGATTGTTTACTCTAAGGTTTGCAAGTCTAGATTTCTTCTGTATTTCTAGGAGTTGGTGTATTCTATTCGGTTCTGTCCTCTCCTCGCAAGATACTAAAAGATACAAAAATCGCTTTTGCTGTCATTATCATTATCACTACCACTAATAAATGAATCAATTTTCGGTATTCATCAACGCATTCCGATTACTAATTAGTATTATTAGGAAGAGTTTTGGTTAATGAGAGATCTATCTATAGGGTATATATAGCTGCGTTCCATGCAATTTGTATTATGCGTTGTTATCTTAACAATGCAACTGCTTCAGCTCTAAAAAAACACAAGCAAACGCTCAAGAACAAGGAAGGAAAGAGAGGAACAAGCAAGCAAACAAACAAACAACAATAAACAAAAAAAGTAAGGCCGAGTTGACAGGAGTGTTAAATCAGTGCAATAAGGATATAGCCGCGTTCCAAGATGATATTTGCAACTTGTATTATGTGTTGTTCGTACCTCTGGAAGAGTAACTACAAATTGTCCTGGTTTCTGCACCACTCTGTTAATCGATATTCCCCTTTCACGTAAGGATTCAAGACTTGCCTACAACAGAACAGAAATCTTCATACTTCTAAATCGCTTTTTGAGTGTTTTTATTACTCCATAAATTAGTCGTCAATAAGGCTGCTATGTTTCCTCTGCTTCACTCCATTGTGTGAATCATTTCTCTTGACTTCCTATCTTTCCGTCGTATTCCTTTTGAGCTTTTATTTACAGCCATTCGCTCTCGCTTATTATCATTATTTATCGTTTTTTTCACCAACACTGGCGCTATTACTCCTATAAACTGCTGGAAACCTCTGAAATGGATGTAAATAGTGTTACCAGGAAGACTTTTTAAGCTAATACAGACTACGAGTTCAAAGTTTTTGAGTTAATGTTTGACAGAACACGAAGAGCAAAGATGACCAGTAAATATGCATGGTTAAAACTACATCTTAGTAGAAATCAACAAGGTTTTTTTCGACATCAATCTTTAATGAATTATATCTAAAAGGTAAAAACTTTTGTTTTAAAACGGGGAAATTTTGGTAACAAACTGAAATATCTGTAGTATCATGCCAGCTATATTTTACTCGGTAACGACCACAAAGCTTTAGTATGTGCTGATAAACGTCTTGTCAGGTAATGGAAATGAGAGTTGCCACGAGTGTTTATAGAATCGTTTGGGAAGCAAACGAACTTAAATTTTAGCTAATCACATATGGCAAGAAACAAGACAAGTCCCTTACGCAGGTTAAGTACGTGCTACGTTTTGGCGTCAACTTTTACTTTCTTTCGATAAAGGTGTGATTGTTTGAATGTGTTGTGTGATTGGCTGAATGCATCGTGTGATTTGTTGGACACTTTGTGTAATTGGTTGGAAGCGCCATGTGATTGGTTGGGTGTGTCGTGTGTTTGACTTGACGCGTTGTGTGATCGGTTGGATGCTTTATGTGATTGGTTGGACACGTAGTTTGATTGATTGGATGTTCAATGTGATTGGTTGGATGCTTCATGTGATCGTTTGAATGTGTTGTGTGATTGGCTGGACGCATTGTTTGATCGATTGGATACTTCAATGTGATCGATTGGATGCTTCATGTGATTGGTTGGATAAGTCGTGTGATTATTTGGATGCGTCGATTGGCTGAATGTATTATGTCATGCAGTATCTTTCCTTTGCAAAAAAACATAGAAAGGGTGTTTACTTTAGTGGATAGACAGCAAACAAGACGCAACTACAAAACTAAAAAAGGGCTTTATCGAAACCAACCATAAAATTGGCTTTTCTATCAGTGTCTCCTACAAGATGCTCAACTCCTGTACAACCAGAAAGAACAGTGACAAATTCACTCTCTTGGCTCGCTGGAACGCTGTACCTAGAGCAAAAGTAAAAACCGCCATTGGACTAAACGTAAAACTTAAGGACCCTGAAGAAAGACTGTCATGGTGTTCAAACCAGAAAGGGAGAAGGAATACGAAACACCTGAAGACCTTTATGTTTCAACTTATTTCAAGAGTTTCACAGGCGGGAAAGTTAAGTTCGTAAAAGTTACAGAATTTGTAACAATGATACAGGGCATTTTCTTATAACACATAAGGGTTTCAATACCTCGAATCACAGAAATCTAAATATCACGATTTGCAATGTTTCAGGGACCTTGTACAGAGCGTTTGCTCTACTTGCTTTTCCAGAAAGAAGACTCGGTGAAAGTCATCCTTATTGATAACACTTATATAAAAAATAATACACGTATTGTAGGATGTACTTGAAGCCTTTTTCAAACAGCTTTTTGTGTCGGTTTTTCCCCCACAAACGTTTGCTAAAACGTATTATTTTCTAACAAAACTACTGAACGTGTCAGTGATTGGCTGAAACGAGTTTGTAAATTAACCTTAAGCCGGTTGATAAGTGTATTTTTGTCTCAATTAGTAGTTCGTCAGCGACCACTGGGAAAGAATCGATAAAAAGAATTGTGAGTGTTGAGGTCCTAAAATAAGATCAAGACATACGTAACAAACAACTGGTAAGCCTTCAAATATTCTTAAGATAAAATGTCCTAAAAATAAAGATTAGAAGGATTTAGGAGCAAAATTATAGTCTCACTTCTTGTGCACTAGAAGAAGAAAAATTTTACACTCACCATATTTTGTGAGCTCCCATATGCAGATAGTCAATGTTACAAAGACTAAGGGGGTTTGTTTTCCAGCCACTAGTTGACAGTACCATGTCCACTTCTACCCATGGTATTGTGATACCTAACGGAGGAAACTTTTGCTAAATATGAATCTACAATAGATGGTTAAATGTTATCTTGTACCAAAACCAACACTAAATGCTAAAGTGCCCCAAAAAATACAATTTTGTTTGTCTTGAAGAGTAGAAACTATTGTTGTTATTCATTCTAAGTCATGAACAAGAAATTGAATTTCTGTAAAGTGACCTCTCATTATGTTCGTCTTAATCTTTTAGTGTAGAAATGATTGGTGTTAATCGTTCTAACTTTTGAACCAGTTGATGAAACCCTAGAAAGTGACCCATTCATTTTGCTTGTCTTGAAGAGTAGAAATGATTGGTGTTAATCGTTCTAACTTTTGAACCAGTTGATGAAACCCTA
>JAOBRD020592972.1:0-15872 GCA_027575215.2 Hydrozoanthus sils
GATCTATCTACAAACGGTCGTGTTTCAATTACGCTGTGAGATAATTAAATTACACCCAAATTATTATTATTATTATTATTATTATTATTATTATTATTATTATTATAATTATAATAATAAAAATACAAGATTTGACTGAATTTGAACTAAATCTTTTCCTCTAATAGGCTTTAGATCTTTTCCTGCCTTTCAATTCAAATTCAACAGTTTAGTCTTGTACCAGGCACAACTAGCTGAGGGAGCCTTGATCTACAAACAGCTCATGTTTCGATTAATTTATGCCAAGCGAAAAATTTTGAGAGAAAAGAGACAAGGGATGAAACACTATTTGAGTGATGACTTCTTTACGCACATTACAGAACCAATGTTTGCACCAGAACTCTTTAAAACTCAGATTTAGAATGAAGGAATGTTGAAATATATTCCCCTGTTGTTTTCAACAAAAGTACATTTCATAAACATGGACAAAATGAGGTTTAATTTATTCCTAGCTTGAAACTGATCATTTGCTTTATGTGTGCCAATACTTCTAGGCGGACCAGCTCCTTTCACACCAGGCCTTTTTCAAACAGCCCACTTTGTTACCCTTGACAGCCAACATAAATAAAAACCAGAGCTTTGAAATTCGATCAAGGAAACTTGTGACTTGTTACGTTGAAATTATGTTATGCCACTCAGAGGACTTTTGCTCTTTAGTGAACATGATGATGTATTGTAAAACAACTGGGTACAACCGGTACCAATTTCTGATGCAAGATCGAAGCTTAAACATCCCCCCCCCTGGGAAACCCCAGGGTATTTGATGAGCTTTCATGCGGGGGCGGGAATGACACTAGGATGTGTCCCGGGGGTCGGGCATTTGAACGTAAGGGAGGGGGAGGGTCAGGCATTTGAACAAAACCAAGGAGGAACAAATTTGGTTAGATCATCTTCAAAAGAAAAAAAAATTGTAGCAAAGCTGCCAAGAAAGCCACAGAAATCTGAGCTAGAAAACAAGCACAGCTGGCAACGCAAGACACCTAAGTTATTTTTTTGTCATTAGAAGCCATGATTGAAAGGAACTAGATAATATAAAGATTTATCTTGCTTTATACATATTTTAAAAGTTGCATTTAAGAATGTTCTCAAAATAAAAAATAACAATGAATCATCGCATCACAAATTGCCAGGGGGGGGAATGTTTAAGCTTCGATTTGATCGATGCACAACCAACACTTGACAAGGTGACGGATGAATTTAAAAGCCTTCTTTGCGAAGCTGTTTTTGCCATCATTTCCTACTACCAATGGTTATTTGAACGTATATTAGGTAATCACATGGGGCCAAGTAAAATTTAGGATGAATTTCATAAGTGTTTCAAACTTTTTTCCAAAAATTGCCCAAGCCACTTTACAAGTGAAATTAAACCTAAATATTATGAGGAACCATGCAATTACATATTTATGACATAGAGGGCAAAATTCTTCATTTTATGGGGTACTGACAAGAGAAAGCATAATTTACTTAACTAATTTTATTTACCCCAAGTTTTTTCAAGTTTGAAAACCTTTGCAATCTCTGGAAACATGAGAAAATTTCTGGAAAATCTCCAAAAATGGCTAAAAGATGTTTATCAGGCATTTTCAAAAATTTTCGGATTTTCGAAGTATATCAGTGCCAAATAATTTAGCCCTGAATCAAGATAAAACTCCCCCGGTGAGTGGTTATCCAATAAAATCAAAGTAATTTTACCCTCTATATTATAACTAATAATATTCATAATGTTACAAACAGAAATCAATTGACAAGCTCTAACCTGAATCAAGTTTGAGTGTCTCAACTTCTTCATGATCTGAGCTTCTTCTAGGAAGGCAGACACTGACATTGTCCCCTTCTTTAGAGTTTTCACTGCCACAGGGGTTGTGTTATTCCACATTCCTGCCCATACCTCTCCAAACTGGCCCTGACCCAGTTTTCGGTCTAACCTAACTGATTCTCTCGGGATTTCCCAAGCATCTTTTGTATTATAGGACAGTCCAGCAGTGTCTGGTTTATCCCCAGGGCAGGGCAGCACCAAGTGACAACATAACCCATCAGATTCCTGCATATAATGTTCAACAAGCATGTTCAGACTAGAGAATGGTGCTCTAGTTGTGATGTAGAATCCACCAGTATCAATTTTACGAATTCTATAATGCTTAACATTAGCTCCATCACGAACTGAGAGTGAATAGTTCCCAGGTGATGTTTCGGATTCTCGTATGAGGAAGGTACCCGCTGGGTTGCCATGTTGCATCAGTTTCTTTTCAGCTTCAGCACGCTTTATTTTTCCAAAATACCAACTGCAAGTTAAGAAAGAAAACCATTTCTTGCATTACTTACAAATAGCAAAAATTAATCTGACTTTAGTATTTAATGTTCACAAAAAAGCATTATATACAAAACAACTATAAAAACATCCTTTAGAATTAATCAACTTAAAATTCTCTCTGAAACAGTATGCAAGGCTTTAAGAAATAAAGCCTTTCAAAAACTGTCTAGCTTGTTTCAAAGCAAAACTATGTTTTTTAGTTAAGTAATGGTCTGTGTAAGAATGAGAGAACCTCCCATTGTTCTGCAGCATTTCGTTTTCCCCACATCAGAACGTTTAAACTTTCATACTGAGAATATAAAAAGCATTGAAACTCTATTTTAGAGCAATGTTTCTTTTGTGCTATACTATTTAAGCCAATCATAGAACTCCAAAACAAAAGTGAAAAAACCTTTTTATTTTCAATGTTCCTCACATAGAATTTTTCTTAAATTTAAAAACAGAAATGTTTCAATTAGAAAGGAACAAATGAGCAGACTGGAAAGACATGCATCAGCTTACTTATCAAGATATTGTCCATTTTTAAAATTTAGCCAATCAGATCAACAGTTTAATAATACCACAATTAGCACCTTTCTGTATTCCATTGCCGTTGACCTTTCTAGTTCTTACTCGGAACATTACTTAACAAGAAATGTTTCACTTCCTTATTTCAAGGAGTGGGTGCAAAATAAACAATCCTGGAACTCATCTATAAGTTTTCAGACATGCATGAGTATAGTCTTTTAGTTTATCTTTGCAAATATAACACAACAAGAGGGCATATGACATTGTTCTATAATGATAAAAGACAAGAATTACAAGGGTAGAGCAATGGATTTGTCAAGCACCAGATAATAAATGAGCCACTGGACTTTGCAATTATGCAGCAAATGTTATCAATTTACAGGCTTTTAACTGCAAGAGGCAATCAGAATACCATTGGTGTTCAAAGCTTCCTCTTTCCTCATTGCTTTTATTTTTATACATTCATTTTCATGAATATCAATATAAACTGTCAAACTTATATGCAAAAACTATAAAAAGAAACAAAGCATCAAAATTAGTGAAGCAGATTAACACACTCCGCTGAAAACAATGCTACTAAAATGGGTCTGTACAAGACTAAAACAAAACATTGCAATGTTGCAAGACAAACAGTTTATCAAAACCATGATATTTGTAGTAATGCAAAAATTTCCCATGATGAAACTGATTATAGCCAAAATTATGTCACTTCTACAATTTTCCACACCTGTGAAACAAGTTTTTTAAGTTTCAGGTTTTTGTATTATTTACATATCTGTACCACAACAAAGCTGAACTCTATTTTTTACACACTAAACTGAGCTAATAAAGTATACACTTCAAAATACCTTTCTGTATGCCCCGGTGTTACTAACCCAAGTATTAGCTAATTTAAAACTGTATTAAACTGAATATTTCAACACACTAAAAACATGCCCACCAACCACAACATTATTTGAGCAAATTAGATTTTATCTAACTGTTCATTATCATGAAAGTTGTAAGTCAAGTCATGTTTAACTTTCTCAGGTCCTTCAATTCAACAAGACAACTGTCGACAAAGCATTGTGAAATTAATATCAACCACTCGATGCTTTTATATTGTTAAGCAGTTTTTGTTATCTTCGCATGCTTGATAAATTTTAACTTCATCGGATTTTTCCATCATATTAATATTAATTTTTGCAAGAGACATTTTAGCAGATACCAACGTTCTCAACTGTAAAAATGTAAAATGCAAATCATGTTCGGAAAAAGGTGTGACATGAAAAAAGAAAACAAATATCTTAATTATTTTTTTGGATTTTCAATGCAATAAAATGATTTCCTCTTTATCTGTCTGCCATCCCGATTCATTCTGTCAAAATTTCTAAGAGGGGTTAGAAACAGTCGGTCAAACCTCGAAGACGTGAAGTGTGAAATCAAACGACATTCCAAGACAAAAATGAAGCTACCAAACTGAACGTACACGCTAAACTGAAACTAAGCAACAGATATATGCCGTGACGGCGCACATAAACTAACTGATGAAGCCTACAACGTTAGAAGACAACTAAATTCTATCAATGCAAATTATACTATTTGTTTTGAACATCTCAACTGCACTCCCGGAAGTGAAAGTACTGCCAATCCAATACGCAAATCGCAAGAAAGATTGTATAAGGCCTTGTTTTCCTGCCAAACGGCCTCTCTCATCAGAATCGACAATTTTTTCAGTATTTTAAATCATCACTACAAATGCAGTTGCCCTGTTAAAAGCAGTTCTTTCTTTTCCTTTTCGACGGTCTCAATTTATGGCGAAAGATGAAACAGGAGCCAACCTACTCGAAAGTAAAAACTTCCCACAAGGCTATAAATCCCTTGTATTGATTTTCTTTGAGAACAAGGACTTATAGCTCTACCCTAATGGTTTTAAATTTCTGAAAATAACTACTGGAAATACATTACTCATCAAACCTTTGCGGCAAAAACGTTTTCGAGTTACTGGATGAGGGATCAAAGATCGCTTATAAAAAACGATCATCACGCGCCAGCAGCATTCAGCAACGAAGCAATGCCACATTTCCTTCGTAGTAATTTTTGTTATCTATTCGTTTGTTTAAACAGAACAACGTATTATCAGGATTTACACTTACTCTTCCGACTGAACACTTTTTTCTGGGGCTACGTAGTTGCTCGGAATGTAGCCATCCCTGTGAGATGAAAGTGACTTAGCGAGCCACCAGTCTCCATCTGAACTGTCGATGATCTGCAATCGCTCACCTTTCTTGAAACTCAAATCCTCGTTTGTGCGTGCGTCATAGTCGTACAGTGCCACATAAATAAACGTTTGTTTGTTCTGTTGCATAAACGGTGAAGCTCCTGGTCTAGCAACGTAACCGGCTCCCTGAAAAGGCGATGAAGAAATTCCAACAGAAGTTTGAACAACACCGGAGTTAATGTTTCTGCCATAGCCTGGACCATTGGTGGTTATTTGTTTTGGTTCCTCGCTCTTGGCTTCATATTTTTTCTGTGACTTTCCACAACAGCAACCCATGGTTGCTGTAAAAGTAAAACAAAAACTATTTGCTTTCTTGTATCGGTCAAAACACCTCGAAATATACTTCGATAAATTTATGGCTTCCTCCTCTTCAACGAAGACGGTCAAGGCAATGAGGTGAAGAAACGGGAGGAGTTTACTCGCCCCAGGACTCCATATCGCCTGAATGGTTCCCCGGCAAAAAAGTTGCAAGGTTTCCTGTTTGTAACCAGCTAAAAATGGGTACAATTAAAAGGGAAATGACTCTAACAGAAAAATGTCGTTTACAATACTGATCGCACAATAAGTGCGTGGCGCCAACGCATTTAACTTGAAAAATTCAGTAATGACGTAAAACAATCCATTTATACGCTAGAATTTTCCTTTCGGTTTTACGAATATTAAAATAGTTCAGTACGAGATGAACACAATATTTTGTTTTAAGCTGATCTTTCAAAGAACAAAATTTAAAAAATAGTTCAAAAGTTGTAAAAAAATCGTTTCAAGCGTGTTAAATTTCAAACAAAATAATTTGTCAAAGGTTCTTCTATATTACTAAGTTTCTGGTTCTTTTTTCACGGAGTTTTACACCATTTAGCTTGCACAAATTATCGTTGATCTAAAAACTTCGAAATAACAACTCGAAGTGTTGCTCGACGTTTGCATCGATTCAGTGATGTTGCCATTGCACACTTTTTGTTATGTAGCTTCAGCTTCTATCCTAGGCTCGGCCGGGTTGACCGGCCTTAAAGCTACCAGCTACGACATAGTGCCGCTGATAAACAGAGATTTACCGAGCGAACAAACCGTAGTCAGTTAAAAAAAGACTGTTCAGTGCATCTGCATAAGTGCAATAGCTAAATTTTATTCTATTTCATGATCAACTTAAAAAGCTGATAGCTTTCGTCTAATCCTCGCTGTATGGGAAGTTTGAAAGTCGTTTCGACTTCGAGCGTTGGCCCTAATTTGTTCGCACGAGGCCTAATTCTCGAAACGTTAGCATCTTTAATACTTTAAATTTAGCCGATCGTAGTTTTAAAAAAAATCTTTAAACCTGGTTAAACCCCCCCCGGAGGGGCGGTACATCTTGGTAAAAAGGGTAGGGATGACCGTTGGAAAAGTCCCAAAAATATCCTAAAAAATACCAAGGCATAAAAAATTTCCGCCCTGAAAAATATATACCTCTCGGTAATTTAAAATTACCCTAAAACATACCAATTGAAAGCTCAAATTTTTCCCTGGATCATGGGCGGCGGAACCGAGGGGTCCGGGGGGGGGCATCCCAGGCCTGGCTACCACATAACAACCATTCCCGTTGTTTAATTAAAGGCGGGAGTTAACCCAAACTTTTGTTGGATAGTGGAGAAGTTGAGAAAGATATTTGAATAAGAAGAAATTTTACTAAAGTCAGCAAACCGTCCCTCCTGGCAAGGGACTAGCACAGCTTTGGTTTGAGGACGGTTTGGCGAATTTACATCAAATATTAACAATACAACATAAAATTCATCCTAAAATTCTTAAAATATTGCTGAAGCTGCATGACTCCCCTTCATTCCATCTGTGTTTAAAGCATAGGAGATTTGTAGACTCAAACCATGGACGGATCGGAGATATCGGAACAAACATGAAGAAAAGTGGCCACAAAGCGCGCTTTGGATTTACTCCTGCCTTAAGCAAGTGAAACTTCGTGTAATACTGTTCAAATTAGTTTGCATTTGTATGAGGTGGTATCTTTCTCCTTTAAGGTCTTTTCCCAGTTTTGCATTGCGCATCTTTACTGCGCATATTAGAAATTTTAAACTGCTTACACATTTTCATCATATTCTAGTAAATGTTGAGCTCTCAAAATAGTTTTCTGTGGGGCTTTTTGTTTAACTCGCTCCAGTCTCCCCTCGGAAATGGGGAAAAACAGCACATGTTTTGCAGGTTTTCCTAGAGTTTCTCCTAAACAAGCGTGGCTACTCCACAATTTTTTTCGTCAATCAATCAAATTTCAACAGGACTCCTTGAAGAGAAAAGATAGGGAAAATCTCAGTCTTGCAAATGCGGAAAAACATGAAAAACATAGATGAGAGTACACCGTTTCTTTAGGTACAGGAACCATAGCAACAACAAAGGCGCATGAAAATTCCTTCTTATCAAAAATCACAAAAAAAATATTCTCCTAGTCCAGAACAACTCTTTACGTTATCTTACTTTACTTCCCTTATACTCCTTGATGTTATCTTGGTTGGCCACATGAGGAAACTAAATGTTCTCAATATATATAGTTCTGACAAAATAGTTGTGACTGTGAAGGTTTCTGACTTCGCTTGCGATTTGGAGTGATAACATACAAGCTGCCGTCCGTCACGAAAGTAGAAAAAACTGACTTAAACAAAGTTGTGACGCGACAGCATGGCGAATGTATTCGTAACGTTTTACTTCAACTGTTCACAACATCCCCCCCCCCATCGTGTCCAACAGTAGACAGAAGAGTTGTTTGGTTAATCCATGTCACTGTCTCCCTCTAGCAAGCTTTACAACTGGTCTGATGTACGAACCGCTCTTGGTCCGCACATGGGCCGTATGGACAACTCCATCCTCACCAGGGTACACTTTCTCGACACGACCCAAGGGCCAACGACCCCGAGGGGTATTACTTTTAGCAATGAATACCAAATCTCCCTTTGCAATGTTGCGGGTACTTGCACTCCACTTGCTTCTCCTGCTTAATGAGGGAATGTATTTACGGAGCAAGCGGTTCCAAAAGTGGTCTACCTTAAATCGAGCATGCTTTCATTGCTTGCGACTACACAGGTCTCTGTCTACAGCAACACCTAGAAGAATGTTGAAGCTTGCGCTCCCCAAGAAGCAAATGGTTGGGTGTAAGAGCTTCATCGTCTTGTGGATCACTGCTCAAAGGGGTTAACGGTCTGCTATTCAGCAGGGATTCCGCTTCAGCCACAAAGGTCAGTAGAGTCTCATCGTTGATGCGCTGATTGCCAGCTATGGCCTTCAGTGCTGTCTTGGCGGATTGCACCAATCGCTCCCATGCTCCTCCAAAGTGTGGCGGTGCAGGTGGGTTGAAACGCCACTGTACACGATCCCGCGATAGTTGATTTCCAATGCGTTCTTGATCACAGGCTTTCATTTCTTTCGTGAGCTCTCTTCTGCTCCAACAAAGTTGGTACCATGATCTGACCAGATGTGTGCTGGACAACCACGTCTTACTATCATTCGTTGTAACATCATGATGAATGCATCAGTCTTTAAGGAATGTGCAATTTCTACGTGAACTGCACGCGTGGTGAGACAGATAAAGAGGACACCATATCGCTTTGATGTTGACCTTTTGTACTTTACATAGAGTTGCCCGAAGTAGTCCATACCAGTGTTTGTTAAAGGCGGTTGCATATATCCAAGCCTTGCCTTGGGGAGGTCAGCCATGGTCGGTGGTTGAAGTTTTGCCTTTCGACGACAACATAACCTATTGCAACTGAGATTTTTCGCACTCCTCGTACACTTCTTAGGATCCAATACTGCTGCCTCAGTTCGCTGTACACATGCGCGACACCGGCACAGTGTAGCTTCAGGTGGTAATTTGTTAGCAGTAAACGGGTAACATCATGAGCTGGATCATGGACCACCTGATGTCGTGTTTCATCTGGGATAGGAGCTTTTCGCAGACGTCCTCCAACACGTAGAAGACCATCTTTACAAAGGATCGGGCACAAAGCGTGTAACTGACTTCTGCGCGGCAAAGGTTTTCCTTCTCTCAGTGCTTCAATGTCGTGAGGGAAGGACTGGGCTTGAGCAAGCTTCAGTGCGATCTTCTCAGCATGGTAAATTTCTTCTGCAGACAAGGGAGCAGAAACACGACTGTCTGCGGCCAACTTTGGGTTACGCAGGAACTGATACATCCAGGCAATCACGCGTAGGTACTTGGTCCAGGAGGAGAACTTGCTGGATCTGGTAGTGCCTGGTTAGCCTTAGTCACAAGGCCAGTCCATTACGACTTCAGCTCTGGATCTTTTGCTGCAAGTTTCTCAGTTTCACTATGTGGCGAGTTCTCCTCCGATTCCCACAAGAATGGGGGTCCGTTTATCCAGCGGCACTGGGTCTGCTGCTCGTAATCCATGTGTACAATCATCTGCAGGATTGAGTCGTTCGGGTACATGACGCCATTGGGTAACACTGGAATAATCTTCAATTTCGGGACACGATTTGCGACAAATGTGTGAAAACGCCTACTTTCATTTGCAATGTATAGGAGAACAGTCCTAGAATCACTCCAAAAGACTGTGTTGGTGATATCAAGTGTAAGCTCTTGCTTAATAGTATCAGCCGGACGCACCGCTAAAGCTGCTGCTTGAAGCTCCAGGCGGGGAATGCTCAACTGTCGTAAGGGTGCTACACTTGTCTTGGCCATGAGACATGAATCCTTCCATCCGGAAACAGGAACCTTGCATAGGAAACCGCGCCAAATGCTAGCTCTGAAGCATCACCGAAGACATGAAGCTGTATTTGAACCACATGTTGGATTACGGTACACAAGCAGCGGAGGATTTCAAAGTCCCGCAATTTTAACAGGTCTTCAAGCCAGTTCCCCCAAGTGACTCGATCTTCTTTACCCAAAGGATCTTCCCAGTCCTTCTTCTTACGCCATAAGATCTGAAGTAGGCACTTGGCTGGTAACAGGAATGGGGCCAGTACTCCAAGGGGATCGAAAACAGATGATACTCGACTAAGAATTCCTCGCTTAGATGAAGCAGTATCGAAAACGCTGACTGAGAATCTGAAGCAGTCTGACTCAGTGTTATATTTCTGGCCGAGGGAACACTCAACGGGAAGTTCATCGAGGTCCAAATCAATCGATGGATTTGCTTTCTCCTTGTCTGGAACTTGGAATAGCACTTCGCGTGACGAGCTGCTCCACTTCGTAGGACGGAAACCACCCTTCGCAAGTAGGGCGGTCAGTTCTTTCTGTAACTGAAAAGCAGTGTTCACATCAGCAACTGACTTGAGGAGATCGTCCATGTAGAAGTTGCGCTTTACTGTCTCAATGCACTCGGTTGAGAATGATTGATTGTTGAGGTTATCGTCTGATGTCTTCCTTAGGATGTAATTTGCTGTGTGGTAAAGTTGCAGCTCCAAAAATCGTCACGAGCATCTGAACAATCGAATTCGTCACAATTTGGGCTGGCAGGTTTAGTCGGGGCAAAGTCCACGCTTCTTCAATTTGGATTGTAGTACTTCCATTATCATCGGTTGGTCTCACGGAGAAAGACACCTTTGTTGTTTGGTGAGCCTTGTCTTGTGCGCTTACGGTTCCGAGACGAAGTATGGTGCTTTGCCCCTCTTGGCCAATCTTGCGAGCAAAGTCTTCAAGGACTAATGTAGCTTGGCTTCCGGAGTCAAGTAGTGCGTAAGTTGGTACTGAATTACCCTTAGGCATTTGTGCGCTAAGTGGGGCGATTTGAAGCAGTACTGTTTTTCTCTGTGGCCCAACGGACGCGGCTCCGACATGTACGAACAGGGGTGCTGCACCATGAAGCAGCGTGTGGTGATTCTTGTTGCAGTTCTCCATTTTGCGAGACATTTGGCTGCTGCATTTTCTGGCCACGTGCTGATTCGACTTCAGGTATTTGAAACTTAAGTTTCTGTCCTTTGCGAACTGTGCTCGTTCGTCGACGGTCTTGACCATGATCTTTGGGCACTCGAGTGTGTCTTGATCTTGTTCACACACATGATATACCGGGTTCACTTCGTAGCCTTCGGCTTTAAGTTGGACTCCTTGCGACTGTGACTTGGGTGCACGTTCTTTGGGGTTGCGTTCTTCAACACCCGTTGCCAGCATAAAGAACTCGGTAAACTCCTTGCGAAAGCCTGGTCCTCTTTGTCTAGGCAATGTGGATTTCCTTTCAGGATGGTTTGTTAGCTTCTTTGGATCTCCTACTGATGCTTGCGCTCTGACTCTGGCTCGTAGCCACTGATCGAACTCAATCAGGGTTGGAAGCTTAGGGTGCAGTTGCATTCGGTGTTCTCTCCATCTTTCGGTCATACTAGCTGTTTGGGAGCTCACTCTTCGTAGGTTTCTGATGCTGCCAGATCGTGGTTGTGTCCTAGTGTAGTGACTATCACGTGTAGTGTGTTACATAGTGATCGAAGCTGGTTAAAGTCGTCTTCTTTTACTCTCTGATGCTCAAAAGTGGTTCTCGGGTATGCGCCTGTGACAATTTCTTCACTGCCAAATTGCTCCTCAAGCTCCTGGAGGACGGCTTTGTACAGGTTTCCATGGTTCAACATACCACCAACAGCCCGTTTCGCATCACCATTTAGCACGCGCTGCAAGTAAGTCATACGTTGGTTCAAGCAGATCTCCGCTTTGGAAGAGATTGTATGAAATTTGGAGTTATGCGGGAATCTCGGTTAGCTACTGGGGAATCTGATTCGTGACAGAAGTCGTTGACCCACGAGCTTCTCGTAGTATCAGCCTCGTAACATGGTATATTTTTTCCAGCTGATCCCAAATTTTTCAAGAAAATTTTTATCCCTGATCCCAAATTTTGAAAGTATTTGACCCCTGATCCCTAGTAAAACATTTTAATCCCATTGTTTTTACCCGTTTTTTTTCCAGCAAGTAATCCTTACGAAATAGGATACGTAGCAGGCACGGATCCAGGGGGCGTAAACCTCAAGGCAAGCCCTCGCCCACATTCAAGGAGCACATTTCCGGTGGCTAAGCTTGCGTTTAACACAACCCAATGAGCGCCAAAGCTTTCTAAGGGGTCCGGGGCATGTTCCCCCCGGAAAATTTTTGAAATTTGGAGCTTCTGAGGTCGTCGGAAATGCGTTTACTTCTATCAGTTCAAACAAAATTTTGTCAAATTTTCCATTGTCTGTCAATTTTTGTTAGTTTTCTTGGGCGCATTCATTGGTGGGACTAAAGCCCACCCAGCTCTATAGCTCCATAGTCCCTGAGATTCTACACGCGTTTCATAATTCCTGTCTCGTTCAAAGGCACACAAAATAGAGCATTGCGTAAGGTTTGTCCTTTCATATCAAGAAAAATCTGAATACACATAATGACTAGAGTACATTGAATTTTCAAAATATTACTACTGTTACTGTAGCAAGTCAAACGCTAAGAACGGCTTTTTGAGCAGACCCAGTTTCTGATGCATGACTGAAAAAAACATGATTAGTGTTTACATTTTTTAGATCAATAAAAACGTAATTAAGTTTTCGCCGCTTTTTAACAGTAAAAACTATGTTTCTACATTATAAAAGCTAGATGTTTCACTAAAAGCCCTAAAGGAAGAGGGGGGGGGGGCATTGGCCCCTCCCCTAAATCCGCGCCTGTGTAGCATAACATTCGGTAAGATAATTTATATCTGTACTGAACTCTATATGTACAGCTTTTCAGTGTGTTACAGCTCTCGTGTACTAGCTTCAGTGTAGACTTTCTGTTGTTGGTGTTAATTCATGTCGTACCCGATGTTACAGAAACAGTACGATGTAATGGTTTGTCTTCTACACATAGGTTTTCAGTCTTTTTGCTTACGTCACATCTATCAACTGTGCTCTTAAGTACTCCACGGTGCCTTTTGCATGCTACCGTTGGTTCATAGGAAGCTCATCCGCGCCCTTTGACAGACTCAGGTCTTCTTAATCCTGCTGGGTGACATGACAACCTCCGTACCAGCATGCACTGATTGGGAAGCCGGTTTAGACACCGACAGCAAGTCTATGCGGCTTTTCGTGTGGGTAAGAATAATACGAGTAGCAGAATTGACACTCTCACTTGACTTAGACACTGCTGGAATAACTAACACGCACTCAGTAAATAGAATTGTATTTTGTATCTTATTGAATGAATTATTTTGTTGGTCCGTAAAAAGTTTATCGTGGATCATAAAGATAGCTGAAATGAGCAAACTGCACTGTAAAAACGGGTGTGTTAGGTAATATACCAAAGGTGTGTTTTGAAACATAGGAAGGTATGTAGGGATTTTAAAACACGCCATGTTGTGTTACAAAACACACGATGGTGAGTAACATTACACGCCTTAACAAAACACACCTCTGAAAACGCGTGTTGTTTTAACACACCTTTGAAGTTAATTTTTTAATCAGTGCTAAGGGTGTGTAGATTTTCACACCTTGCAAAAGATGTGTTAAGGAAAGGTGTGTTCTGGGAACGCATCTCTTCCAAAAAACACATCTTTGGTCAGAAGGCGTGTTTGAAAACACACCTTTTGAGGTTAACGCACCTTTTCAGAACAACCTATTTTGAACACACCTTTGATGAAACACATAGTCTTTAATAAAACACGACTTCAATACAACACACTTTTTGATAAAGATGAAAAGATTTCAGGTAAAGTACTTATTTTTAATTTGTTTTACAGTTAGAATTTGGTAGAAACAGATAAATGAAAAAGTGATCAGTCGAATTGTAATTTACTGTAATTCCTTTGTTTCTATCTACTTTAACTTATGTAAAGTTATACTAATAGAAAACAAACAGAGCAAAAATCTGGTAGTGCGTCTGCCAGATCTGTTCTTCCGGCCGGGCTCACTGATATGTGCGTCATCTAATATATAATCCTAGGGGTGTTTGGAGGGCATGCTCCGCCAGAAAAATTTTGCAATTTTCATTCTTAGAATCGCTGAAAATGCACACAAAAAAAACTTTGTGATATTTTTGGTCTTATGACAAAATCGATATGCTGTGCTCGAATTTGTTTTGGGTATAGTTCGTTGGGACTTAGTCTTATTAAAACCCGCCTGTCACATGCCGTCAAGTACGTGACTATCGTTACTATAGACGCGCGAAAACACTACATGCTGCATGAAATGCAACAAATGCAAAGTTACCCAAGTCTACATGATTATTATTTGCAACATATCATGGTTATGATGGCTGAAATTTTTATTTTGGTTGTTTGAAAAATCTTTCAATCTCGATTGACGCGCTCATTATGTGGTGTCCGTAGTGGTCGATCGCTCTCAGTAAGGAAAATACTGTCACGCTATAGCTGTCACTGCGTAATGCATGTTAGTGTTCTACTAATCTCCAGCACCTTTATGTTTAAACAATTAAATTTGTCTTAATTATAGTTGGTCCCATTATCAGTATCTAGGGCATAGGGCATATTTCATTCTGGGTTATATCATATATATATAGGGCGTTAACAGGAAAAGGGAGTACTCTATTGTTAAGCAAAATCTAGTCGATCGAATGTTGTTGCGCGTGCAACATTTAAAACGCCCATAATACTCAACGCTGGGAAATTTTCAATTCCATTAAATAGACAAACTAACCTGCAAAGTGAAATCAGAAATAAGACTTTCAGGACATGACTGGAACTTTATCAAAAAGCTAAAATAGCCGTTTAGTTTCGCTCTAACTTCAAGCTATATTTCTACGCTTGTTTGATTTTATTTTTCACTGACCACACACCCATAATAGGGTAGTACTTCAAATTCAATTCAAATGATTGATTAGAGAGATTGAATCGAGCAAAAATAGTGCCCACACGAAATGCCGTAAGACCGAGTTTTGTCACAAATTTTTGGCTATTGCGCAGGCCCGTATTATCAGCGCTGTTTTATTCTTAATTCTAGTTTCTTGCAAAATATTGCTAAATTCTTAATTCACCCTTTAATTAGTCCAATCCATTGACAGAGGCATGCTTGAAGAAGTTGGATTGACTTTTTGAAACATTCGATTTCTATTTAAGTTGCAGATTTTGAGGTTGGTGCTTATAGAAATGTTCAGTCCTTGTTTCTTGAATTCCCGTGTAACGTCCTTTCTGGTCTTTCCGATTGTGGTCCGCTGGCGTTTCTTAGAAGTACCAGTCCATTGTCTCTGTAGAGTCCTACGTTGTTTACCCCGTATTTGTCGCTCAGAGTGTTCATGATGAAAAGTCCGACAAGTTCACACACTTCCGCTCCGTCGTAGCTGCCCATAGTTACGTCAGACATGTTGCTGTGGGTTTTTTTAGTCCAGGCCGTCTCGTTCTCAAATAAAAGTGATTTACGGCAGTGCATGGAAAAGTCGGTGTCTTTGTCGCTGATTGTTGTGAAATTCTTGGCGAAAGAGATTGCTTTTAGTAGTAAGTATTCTGTGATAGATGGGTAGAAGCTGTCGATGTCGAATGAGGCGAAGGGATGTTCGTGCTTTGCTGGTATGTTGGTGAACCAATTAGTTACTTCTGCTGTGTTTTTCCCATGGTTTAGCCTTGTTGTTTTTCTGATTTTAGAGTTGATTTTATCGAGAATTTGTTTGCTAACTTTTCCGAGTTCACTTTTTGCAGGATTTATGCGGCGGCACGTAGGGTGGTTGGCGAAGTTGTCTTTATGGTCCTTGAGGGTGATGAAAGCTTTTTGTCTTGCAATTCGATCTGCGCGGTTGTCGATGTTGTTTGTTGCGTCCTCTTTAGCTTTCTTGTAAGTGCTGGTGATACTGTCCTTCAAGAGTTTGTCGTGCTGAGTCTTGCTGAGTTTGTA
>JAOBRD020593077.1:0-15872 GCA_027575215.2 Hydrozoanthus sils
CGTAATTCACTGTTTCCCTGTGTCCCTGTAAGAATAACGCTGACTGCGCCTCCGTGCTAATCTCTCATCCCTCCCCCCCTCAATATCACAGTTCCCCCAATATCAATTTTGCGACGGGACTGAAAGGTATCATCTTTGTGAAAAAATATGCTTGCTTGTATCCTTTTAGGAAAAGATTCGTTGCAAATGATTATCTTTCTTTCATGATACTGTACCTTTACTCTTAGAGACTGTGTTTGGAATGGCTTTACAACTACAACCTAATTTGGGTGTTGTCCACAGAATACAAAAGGGAAAATGATCCAAATCTGAGGAAGTAAATAAATCGAGAGAAAAATAGGATCGCTATCTACTCTATATCTTGAGAAAAATTAACAACAATAAGCATCCTTCGAGTTAAACACATAATTAACCGTAACCTAGCTAACAGGTTGGACTTATTAGTTGCCAGGCACCACTTAGCAACGTTACCTCAGTTTGGCTCAATGAATTGATCGCTTTCATAACAATCGTGTATGCCAAATTCTCTGAAGGATAAACATGGGAGAACGTAAATGTTGATGCGGTTGGAAAATCGACTGGGCCGTGTGATTGGTTAGAAGATCCATCTCCCCAGTTTATTGAAACTGTGACATTAGTTCCGTTGTTCAAACCCCATTCAATAACCTTGGATGCCTCAGTTCCTGTCACACTGTGGATCTTTAAGCCTGACACTGAAAAAGAAAGATTGGCGTATTTACTCGTACCTAAAATTTCGGCAGGAAGACGGCAGCCATATACAACTATTGCGCTCGTTTAAGACATGTTTGGGACCATGACGGCGATCATGATGATAACAAAGAACCCATTGATGATGGTGATGATAAATGTAGCAAGGTCAAGAAAGTGAGGATACTATGAATACATACAAACGTTAAATTTATTTTATGCACTGTATTATCACCCCAATAGACGTATTTAATTGTTTACATAATAAAAGCATAAATCCATCTTCCGCGTTCAAACAAAATAAGTCAAAACCTTGATAGAGTGTAGCGCAGTTAGTATTTAATGAAAGTTTTAGCTTGATACATTGAATACTTTCGGAGAAATGAACCTTTTAAAACTCCAAAATTTACAGTAATTCTATGGAGTTGAGGTAACTCTTGCCGCCCAGCCATACAACCATTGTTATTCAAAAACTTTGAAAGCCTCGATTCTCTCAAAGTATTATCAAGCTAAAACGTTCAATGATTATTCACTTTGCAACACTCTATTGAATTTTGGTTCAGTTTGTCGCAACGTTGAAGTTTGATTTATAATAATGAGGCAATTGTAAACAATGACGTCATACTGAAATCCACCTACAGACTCCAGCGCTCTCAGCCCAAAGCGCTAATGCGCAAATGCATGGAAAAATGGAAGTTATATTTATCCTCATATGAACAAACGCAGCGAATGGAGTTTATTCGAGCACAAGAAATAAAATTCACACTTCCAAGCTTGCGGGTTGCTTTGTTTACCAGATAAAAGATTAAGTTTTGTTGCAAAAATAAACAAAAGACAATTTAAAAATGAAATTTTTCAACCTCTACCTTTTATTTATCAGTATCATCTGTTAGCAAGAAAAATATTTGGTCGCTCCGCACTCCAGGTTGCTGACTAAATTCTGATTGGTAGTTTCTCAACCAATGGTTAAGCTAAAACACAGAGCCTGTATGATCAAACAAAAACTAACTAACAGTGTTTATGCCTATGTCGATTTTCTTCCTTATTACCGTGAATCCGTGTTTACTTGATTAACCCCGCAAACATAAATCAAATCACTTGATGCTTGACTTGAAGTTAGTTATGGCGTCTGACAGCTCGAGTGAAAGAACATTCTAACTCCTAGTAGTCAAGCGTAACACCATTTAAATAGAGGATATTGCATTGCCGCGCGGAGATATAGAGGACTGATTACATGGCCTCTTAACGTGAGATATTTTTTCAACACTCGAAAATAAAATTCGTATCTCCAAGCGGCCAGGCAATTTTCTTTTAATCACATACTTAGTGAGATTCTCTCAATCATCAATGAAGTAGATTCATAAGTTGTTTCAACGGCGGGAAAACTTTCATATCAATCACACGTGATGATAAGGAAAATCTTGCGTTCTGATTGGCTGTTTTTGACATCACCCTGTTTGATATTGGTGGCTGATACGCTCTATATTTCACCGATCTACTATGTAAATATCGAACTAAGTATGTGATAAATAACATCAGGTGGTGAAATGATATCTCACGAGTGAGTGTAGGGAACGAAAGCGATATTATTTCAACACGAGAAGAGAAAATTCGTGTCTCCAAGTGACCATGTAATTTGCTAAACATCACATAAACTGTATTGTAACCTTATTTGCCATACTTTGTACAAGCGCCCGTAAATTTTCAAAATTCATTGGCTTTAAGTTGGTACCATCGTACCACGTGTACACGTGTTGGTAAAGATTGTAATCCACGATGGTGGGAGTCGGAATACTAATCTTATCATTCCAAGGGTCGTGTGTTTGGTTAGAAGATTGGTTGGGCATTTAAATGCCACTCAGTATCCCACTGCAATTTGTATAATAAAAAAAACAGCAGTAAGACGGTTGCTAGTCATAACTGCTGTGTTGATAATCGTATCTTGGCTGTTATAATATAGAAACAATTATTCGTGTCCAAACCCTTCCCGGAAAAATAAGTTTTAAACCAATTCACATAGGCTGACAGTTAGAACTGTGTCCAATGGACTTGACGTAAAAAGTAACAGTAATCTTTTATGTGTATTTTCTGACATTAATTTTTACTTGACATAAACAAACATTAAAAGGAACCACGTGTTCTTGTTATTTGCTACGTGATATTTACTTACCTTTACATAAAATGTAGCAACTCTTGAAATCGAAGATGATAAATGGAGGGAAACAGGAAGCGCCAGAATCACCTTGTGCTGGGTTCACGCAAGTTCTATTTCTTTTTCTTGTAGCCGAAAGGGAACCGCACGAGCTACAGAGCTCACCCCAGTTAGACCACAACCCATAACCGGCGTTCACTGCAAGTAAAGTAAAAATAATCTTTATTGAGTGCATTTATTTACATGCTTGGTGTGGTGTGCGCTCCTTTATTAGTCAACAAAAAGAAATCCATTTACTAAGTAGAAAAACATTCTACTACGCCAGGAACAAACTATTTCCCATTAATAGACGTAAAGATTCTTTCAATTGAAAAACTTTACCTAACTTCAACGAATGATGAATTTGTAAGGAAAGGGATCAGTTCCGGGTTATTCGGTAAACAGTCAAATTTCTTACTGATTGAGCTAAAAAAGTTAAACAGGAGTACAAAAACTGTGTAATATTGCTTTTTATCAGACGATCTGTTTTCGGGTTCCTGAGACTTTTGGCACTAAATGAGAGCAAAAAATATGTAAAAACGATATGTTTACACCCATCACAATAAATCTTAGGAATTTAGTGACTTTAAATTTTGGAATGAGCGAGTTAAACCTTGATGGGTGCTTAGCGTTTAAAGAACAAAAGACTATCTAAAATATTGGAATCAGTTTTGAGACAATAATTTTTCCAGCGCCTAACAGGATTTCTGCGTAGATGCTTAGTTCGAAATCTGTAACTATTAAGTTGAAGTCTGACTTTTTTTGTTACTTCATAACTTAAGGGTCGATTGGAAATCGAAGCTCTATCAGTGCAATTTTCCGTACGAGTACTTTATGACATTGACATAATTTTACATTTTATTCTTGATAAAATCAAAACCTTTGGGGATGACTTATCCATCCCGGCAATCAAAAATACATTATGCTCATCTCGATACATTTATTTATGGTTTTAAGGCTTTAAGGGATAGTGATATTGTATGGTATTGGCAGTTGCGTGGTGTTACGGACGTAGGCCCCTTACTCACTTGTAGAACCCCCCGCATGATTATTTAACCCAAGTGTTGATAAAAAGCAACGAAGGAAAATGGTTTTTTCTTACGTCTGCGAAAAATGAACGTGCAAGGGTTGTTAGGACACAAATGTGAGAGTTTGAATCGTTTTAATTGTTTGAAATTTCGAGATTGTAGCTTGCAATCGTTAACTTGTCAATTGTAGAATTTGTTACCTTGATCGCTCACCAAAAGGCCTACTGGGGCAGTACCTTCAAAGTGTTTTCAAAATGCACGGAAACCAGCACTCACTTACATCACAATTTCATTCCGTTACTGTCAGTTTTATACAGTTCTTTTAAGGTTTGTGTTTGTAGAAGAAACAGATTTTTGCACCGTTGCTGGGCTGTTAAACCAAAAATCAAGCAGTAATTTTTTTTTCTCTGAGGAAAAGTTTACAGATCTTATAAATACCATTTAGATTTTCCATGGAAAAAATTGTTAATTCCAAAATTACAGCTGATATCAGTCTCTGTATGTAAGATTGGAAACAAGAACGTAGGAGTAAATCGTGCTTTGTGCTAATCGGCCTTTGAACACTTGGGCCTAACAGACTAAAACCCGAAACTAAGTGGTAAAAAACCGAAATTCAACAGGTCAAGTGAAGCACATTTAGTCATTTATTTAATTACATGGTGATTACAATTTCCTCAAATGTGATTGGTACTTAAGCTGAAAGGATTTTGCACTAATTAATCTGCAGAACTGTAATCGGAATATGTAATCGGACAGTTACATGAGCCAATCAAATTAAGTCCTTCCAGTTTAATCATCCAATCACAGCATTGATTACAATCATTATAACAACTTAACCATTACCAGGGGACTTATCCAAACTGGAGGAATTTGTAACTTTAGACAGTATCTCTACTGATAACTTTGAATGACAAATTACAATTTAAAGATATTTTTATTTGTTGTTTTTAGGAAATTGAAATAATTATGATCAGCTAGTAACAGGACTTCTTATCATCCAATTCAGTCTGTAATCATATTCGTGATTAAAAATTCGACTCGATCTAGCCTAGCGGTTGTTCTGTTTTGTTAATCACTCGTATAATTTGGACTGAGTTTAACTCCACTCAGGCCTATTACCATAATATTAAGGTCTTTTGAAAACAGAAGTAAATGAGATAATCAATTTTCAAAATACTTAGGGCAGTGCTTATCATGTAGTAGTAGATAGGTTTATCAAGTCTCTTTGCAGTTTTACACTGAATTGCGTAACTTTACAGAAATTTTAACTGGTAAAGTCATGCAAGGATTAAAATTCTCATAAGTTTACAAATAACTAATTAGTGTAAAAGTACGGGCTGGTTAGGAAACCATTGTTGTATGTCTTTGTTTATTTTGACTTTTACTTTTGTTTCTGGTATTGACTTGACCTGCGCCAAATACTAAAGGTACTGAGATGTAAATCAACAAGTAGCCATCCAAAACATTCCCACTAACACCTGAAACAAAGATGTGCAAGGTCACGGTTCGTTCAACATAAAACAAAGCACCTTTGAACAGTCAAGTTGTGTTTGCAAGCTTTCCTAACAAGTCCGTACACTAACAATGTAAAGGAACCTTTGAATATATAAAAAGATCATGTGTATAATGTGTTGTTACTACACTGAATAATAAAAGAACCTGTGAACCTCTTAGTTTTTACTAAGAAGAATGTAAATCTCCTCGGTCTTTTGAGACTGTATCGTATCTGGCAGTTTTCACTTGGAAACTTATGGTGAAGTTTATTTTAAGGATTGTTAGCTAAAGTCTGAAACAGGGCTAGTCCGTCAACATTAAGTGCTTCGGCAAAGGGTTTCCCATCATGATCGGTTTGTTTCAAAAGTTTTTAATATTCAAACGTCACATACCTTTGAATCAAAAGTTTAGCAAATCGTGCATATTGTATAATACATTTACCTGTTTGGCAACTGTATTTGACATCAAGCTTCCGTCCAGGCTTACAGGATGAGTTATTAGGTAGGGATTCATTTTTTGCCTCGGAAGAACAGGTTGTCTTTCCGTCACACCATTCTCGAATTTGAGCAAGGTTCTCTTCCTTTTGTGGGCAGTTCTCGCAGTACATTCCTGAGTCCCTTTCGCCAAGGCATGCCTTATGAACCACAATTGCCGTACTGGGTAAACATGCCACAGAGCTAAAACTTTCCACAGTATGAACTGTTGGTTTAAAAAATAACACGCTTGTTACCTAATCAGACTGCAAATATTAGAGCAATAACTGAAGTCTCCTCCGATGATAGGGATAGTGATGGGTATCGGGTAGGGACTGTTACTGAGGTTTGGGGCGAAAAAAGGATAGGGATAGTGATGAGGATAGAGAGGGTAAGGGACAGGGATATAGAAAGAAAAAGGAAGGGCAAAGAAGTGGAAAGTGGAGAAAGGGATAAGGTATGTGTTGGGATAAGGGATACGGGCTATGATCGGCACCCGGATAGAATTACGGAGACGGCAAGTGATGGAGGTAGGGAAAAGGATATGGATAGGAAAAGAAAAAGGAACTTGGATGCGGATAGAAATAATGTCAGCGAAAGGAACGATAAAAAGTCTAGAAAAAAGAAAGATGACGGAGATAGTGACGGGGATGGGAAAAAAGGGCTAGAGATACGGATAAAGGTAACGATTAATGACAAAAGGAATTAGGATGAAAACAGCAATATTGTAAAATAATGAAAGGCATAAGAAAGGTGATGGGGTAAGTAAAGTTGATATGGATTTCGATAGGATAAGGGATTAAAGATAGTGATGGGAATAGTGATTGGTATACAAAGAATGTATAGTGATGTGGATTGCGATGGGGATAATGATAGTTAGTAGGATAAGGATTTAACTTGGAATAGGGATAGATATGGGGATAAAAATTGGGATAGGGAATGGAATAGAGATAAAGACAAGAAAAATGATAGGCCTGTCTAGGTTAACCTCTGGTTATTGCAGTTGGCTGAGTACCTTATTTTCAGTTTGTGAATAAATTGTAAAAAAAATGATTGTAAGAAAAGGTATTAAATAAATAAATTGAGTTGGATTGAATTAAATAGGGATAGGTCAAAAAAAGGGAAAGGGTTTGGGATGTGAAATAAAAATGATGACAAAAGGCATAAATATAAAAGTGAATAGAAGTATAAGAATAGAGATATTGTTGGAATTTGGGTGGGCATTGAGATAAAGATGATAATTTGAGATAGTAATGGGAACGGATAGGGAAAGAGAACAATGATCGGAATGAGTATATATTGATAGTGATGAGCTGAGGATTAGGATAGAATAGGAATAAGGATAGTGGCAGGGATGGGGACAGGGATAAGGGTAAAGTTAGGGACAGAGTTAGGGGTAAGGAAAGACTGGTTAAAAAGAGGGATAGCATTGGGATAGTAAATGGGATCGGATAGAGATAAGGTTAGAGATAGGAGCAGGAATAGTGTGGAGGAAATGTTAAGAATAGAGATAGCAATAGGGATAGTGACTGATATGGGGATAGGGATTAGGGTAAAGATAGGAACAGGAATAGTGATGAGGAATAATTTGTGGATAGAGATAGCAATAATAATAGTGACTTGGATGGGATGGGGATAGAGAAAGGGACAGGGGTAGAGATGGGGAAGATTAAAGATAAGGATAGCAGTAGTGATATAGTGACTGTGATGGGATAGGGATAAAGATAGAGATAGAGATAGGGACAGGAGTGTGATAAGGAAAGATTTGAAAAGAACATATATAGTATTAGGGATAGTGACGGGTATGGGGATAGGGATAAGGATAGAGATAGAGATAGAGACAGGGAAAGTGAAGGGGAATAGTTTTTGATAGAGATAGCAGTAGGGATAGTGACTGGGCTTGGATAGGGATGAGGACAGTAAAGGGAATAGGGAAAGTGATAGCTAGTAATATGATAAAATTAGGGATAGGGATAAGAATACGGGTAATGTTGGGGATCCGGAAGGACATAAGACGAAGCATATGAAAATTTAGAGATAGGGGCTGCCGCAGATGTTTTGCAAGCCGCGTAATTCGGTGGACGGTTTGTTTCAGTTGCATGCACATATTTCGGATTTGGCCTTTGAGTTGTGTTTCATGTGACTGAGCCACACAGTGTTTTGTAAACATCTATTTTGGAACAGAGTTACAATCACTTACTTGGCTGGCAGGTATACGATATATTGAGGTATTTTTGTACAGATGGACAGAGAGTGGGAAACGAGGAAGCCAAAAAATTTCCGGGAGAGCAAGATGTGCGTCCCTGGCACTTTACGGCAACATGTTGATGGGCGTCAGAAGGGGTTGGGCAATCCCCCGACGAGTTTCGGCAGGGGCTTGAAGTAGTACTACCGTAGAACACGGACTTAATATCAATGAGAGTCTTCCAGCTTTTCCCATCTTTGCCATAAATGACTGGACATGTGAACGTAGTGTTTGCCAGATCGCAGAAAGACGCATCAATTGCTGGAACAAAGATAAATTTATACAGAACAATTTACATATCATAGTTAAACATTTAAAAACTGGCTTATTAGTACGTTTTAATTTTCTTTAAACGATATGACATTGTTATAATTTATTCTTAAATTTAGATGATAACTTGCAACATGTTTAAACCAGAGACCACGCTATGAAAGGATAGTTATTAGGTCCTCCTACATCTGACACCTTTCAGTATTAGAATTTTAGACCAAGCAGTGGTTTAATTTTTCTTTGAACGCAAATAAGACGACATTAGTATCAAATTCTTATATACAGTAGCAAAAAAAAAGAAGTGGAAAGAAAGTTCATCCGTTTCGTCCTTTATTTCTTTAAGAAACTTCTTTGATAATTTGTACCTTTCCGGCGGAGTCTTCACACCTCACTAACAAAACGCGCGTATTATGATGAAACTTCAGGTATTTCACACTTTGTGTTTCGCCACTGAGCACTGTACTTTGTTTCGTTTTAATTTCCTTCTGTTTGAAACATAAGTTATAAAAGTTTTGATTCTGAAATAATTAGTTATTCTGTTCGTATGTTACATGAAACAATTTTACAATCAATAGTCCGCTTATTTCATGTCATGTCTCCTCGGAGGTTGAGTAACAACTGAAGGTGACAATCGCCTTTTGTAGCGCAGTTTCTTGTTTAGAATCAGGTCCTCTCTGAAAATTATTCTTTTAAAAGAGCACCTTGGCAAGACATTGTTATAAATGAACAAATAAACGACAGTGCCCTACATATCATTACTGTATTACATACATGTATATCAAACAACATACTCAAGAATTTTCTCTTAGTTATTTAATAGAGCGCTTCGAGTGGTGCAACCAAATGAATGGAACCAGGAACACTCCAAACAACGTCTTATCAAAAGGGCAAAACTAACAAAACATATTCGCTTGTACATGTTTTACCTTTTTAAGGAAAACATAATTAGGTTTTTGTAGGATGCTAGAAAGAAAAGAAATAAAATCTGATACTAAAACGCGAAAATAAGATAAAAAAAGACCTTGTGTTGCAAAAGCTCTCGTCTCGATGAGTTCAGGTCGGGCCTGATTTTTTAAATACAAATTGATAAAAAAAATCGTCTTCTGTTGGGAGGTGTATACAAAAACAGGTTTTTCGAGCGTCACGTCACCGTTTTTGTGCAGCAAATGTTTCCAGATGAAATAGTGAATGACTGGATATACTTTACGTTCTTCAGTGTTTTTTAAAACTTTTTAAGGTTTTTTCAAAAATTTTTAAAGCTTTTAAGAAAGGTTCTTTAATGGTCACATTGGAAAATCTTTTAATTAAATTTTATGCTAGTATTTTGATTTTCAAAAACTGAAGTCATCCTCTAGATCATAACGCTGTTAACCTTACTCATAAATTTCGGCTAGTCTAGCATTTTTTTGTTTATTTTAAAATTTGTCCATATAGTCTCGTTTTGGGAAACATATTCTTTTGAAAGTTTAATAAATTGAGCGAGGCAAGTATAGGGTCAATTTCAGACAAAAATATCAAAATTGATGACATTTTTGAATAAAGTTTTTTACAAGGTCCATTGTAGTCAGCCATCTGTCATTTATAAATTCATTAAAAACCGTTAAGATGAATGAAAGATGGTCCAACAATTTTGGTACGATCTCACTTACTCGGACAAGGATTGGCAGGGCACGATTCTGTAATTTCTAGTGGTAAAGTAGGGTCACAGTGGCCACCCCCTTCTTTGTGGGGTGGGCTGTGGCATCTCCTTGTTTTTGTTCTCTTTAACCCTACCCCGCATGGTTCACAGGCAGTCCACGAACTCCATGACGTCAGACCAGAATTGTCTGTTTTAAGACAAAATAAGCAGTTATTTCTGTCAATATTTTGTTTATTCTGATAAACAGTCTCACGAAGAGCTGTAATTCATGATTTTCAAGGAAATTTTAAACTGGTTGCTAATGACGACGAGGACGATGAATGATAACCACGGTTAACTGATCATGATTGTTCGTAACAAACATCGTTTTTAAAGGGCTTCTACGTGGCTCTGAAAATTTAGAAGTTTCCTGTGATAGTGGGCTTTGTAAACACTTTTCTATCCAGCGACGTAGATTTGGTGGTACGTTGGATACCAATAAAAGGCAACATACCTTTTTTTGAATGTTTCACTATAAACTGTACGGAGTGGTGATATTTATTAAGGACTTGTAAAATATTAGACGCTGCAATTTTATTAGGCATGATGGAGCGACTGTCATCGACGTCATTTCTATGTATGGGAATACCGATTTAACGATACTCGAGTTACCGATAATATCGATTAAACGATCAATGTTCTGGGTCCCGCTAAAATGCATGGAAAAATCTCTCGACTTAGCGATATTTGATTTAACGATATTCTCGATAAAACGATCACAACTACATGTCCCAAGCATAAAATTTACCTCAATTTAACGATATGTAACTGGAATTTAACACAATTCATGCCACACATTTTGATTTTTCAGAAGATTTTTTTTAATTTCACACAGTTTTTTGCTTACATAAAACTTATCAGTTGTTAGATGTTGGAATAGTTTCTGTTAATAGCTCGTTCAAAAAGAATCGTAACAGTCGCGTCATTGCGTCGCTTTATCCTCCTTGTCTTTGACAAGTTCTTTCAGCTTATTTATTTTTGACGGTTTCTTGCGGAAATGTTTTTTTCTCGATTTAACAATGTTTTCGTCTATCTTTGCGCCACATCGTCAAATCGAGGTTTTTGATATGATGGTATCTCGATAAGACGATGTAATGTGCCTGCCCCCTGGATATATCGTTAGTTCGAGATTCCACTGTAATTTGTACTCGTGATTTTTTGGCTTTTTAAAATGATGATTATTATGAGCAATTTTCAACCGTGCTTATCGTTTGTCGTCCTCATTGAAAATATTTACCATTAACGATAATGGTCATACACTGAAAAACAGGAGTAACCAGTTTTAGAACTTAAAGTGCCTATAAAAAGAAATGGGAAATACTGGTAAAAAATTTTTCAAAATCTTTTATGGTTCTTGAGATATTAACATTTTAGTGTTTTAAACTGATGACGTCACAAGTATAACAGGCAAATTTGCATTTTTTAAAATCTGCTGCCAATCAATAAGCTTTGGATGAATTTAAACCAAACTTGGATTGATAATGTATCTTGAGGTTTTCTTCAGAGTAGTAGTAATCTCACATCGTCATGGTAACAAATTCGGTTCCAGACCTCATTCCTTATAAAACAAACTTTCTGCTATTCGAAAAACTTTAACCAAGGCAATTAAATCAAATCTTTGTTTTTTCTTTTATACGATATAAAAAGAACAAAATGATGTTGTAAATTGCTGTGCAACTTCTTGTTTGACCAAAAAACCCATATAATTCAAAAATTCTCACTTGGAGCCTGGAACCCAGTTTGTTGCCATGACAACAAAAAATTAGTAACTATTCTGAAGAAAACCTCGAGATACATCATCAGACCAAGTTTGGTTTTAATTCCTCCAAAGGTTATGGATTGGCCAGTAGATTTTAGAAAATGCAAATTTGACTGTCACACTTGTGACATCATCAGTTTAAAACATTAAAGATGTTAACATCTCAAGAACCATAAAATATTTTAACAAAATTTTTTTCACCGCTGTTCCTCATTAAGCAAGGTCTATCCACTGAGATAATAAAAAATTTTCATTTCATTGGCACTTTAGGCAAGGGTATTGCTTGGAAAATCTACAATGAAAGTTGCTGTACGTTCTACGAGGCCCCCTTACAACACTAACGTTGTCAAAGAAATAACCATAGAGGTATAAATAAATAACAATAAATAATAGTAAATAAATATTAGACAAGCTAAGAAGTTTCTTTCTTATGATAATTATTACCACTTCTCTTACTGTGCCAGGACAACCTTCGCCTCGGTTTCATGTAGAAGCTTGGTTACCTTTCAGGAACCGTGAAATGGACTATTGAAAAATTATTGAAAATCGCCCACATCCTAAACCACAGCTAAAGTAATTTAGCTAAATGCAACTTACGAGTTTGAATCGTGAAGCTAACTCGTCGGTAAATCTTTGAGCTGCTACAGCGAAGGTTCATTTTCGAAAGGTACTTTGATCCCTCATAGGCTATCCTTGCCGGAGCATCATTTCTAAATTTTCTGCGAAGGTCCTCTAAAGACTCTATGTTGGTCTGACAGTCGGAGCTGGAACGGCTGTCCATATCAGCACACTGTTTATTACTGCATCCAAAGCAACTGTCATGAAACACGATGCGGAGCGTGGAAGGGGTGCTTTCAGTGCTGTTTATCATTGTCGTTTGACCTTTACACAATAGTAGTTTGTGAACTAGAAATAAAGAACAACCTCCTAAGTTATGGTACATGAGCTCACAAGAATGCTCCGATATAGAAAACTAAAGTTCCTTCCGCGCGGCCCTGTTCTTCTAATTTTCCTCTTTCCCCCAAACCGTAAAAAAGTAGAAATTTCCCTGAATAGATCTTTGGGTATAATTGAAAAGAAAACGCTATATACATCTAGAGAGCAAAAGTCCCTGTTTTCATGACTTTCCTTTTTCTCCCCAAAGAAGTAAGAATTATATTATCTCTGGAAATATATTTAGGTATAATTGAAAAGAAAACGCTATCTAGAAAACGAAGATCCCTGTTTCTATGAATTTTCTTTGTTCCCAAACCAAGAAGAAAGAATATTGAAGTACAGTCGTTTCTCCCAAATGGGTTCACTTCGGTTTACAATATTCTTTGGCGAATTTATCTAAATAATCTGGAGTAGTTTGAAAAAAATCAAACGCTTGAATGCACTGAGCTGCAAAAAAAAATCTTCTATTTATCATTCGATATTCAGTACCTACTGGTACAGCTTTAGCTAATAAGTTCTCGGTGATTCCGTTTTAATTTTTTTGCTTGTTTATTGGTTGCTGTTTAACGTATTTTTTGGACTATAACCCCCACCGCAGACAACCCGAAACCCACATTTTTGCGACTAAGAGAGGCAAAAGTCAACAGTTTATCCGCACCAGCGTATTACGTACACCCTTATTCATTCACGTCTTCCTCGTTTATCATCACGTTTTACGTTTAAAACTAGCAGAACATTTTGTTGAAAATACTACAACTGTTGTACTTTATAGCAAGATCAACTTGAGAGTCTAACAGATAACCCATACTGGTGGATTATTTGAACATTTTCCAGATAACCAACGGGTTAAAGATCGGAAAGTACGGTACAGTATAATTTACTAGCTAAGTTTACAAAATTTCCAAGTCTATTGGCCATAATAGCATCAAACCGGGCTGTTACTTCAGGTAGAAGGTACAATTTCGAACAGCGAATGTGACTGATAGGTTGAGTATAATACTTGTAATAGTCTCAAACTTACCTTCTTTTGTGGCTCAAGCAGCATCATGTTGCTTTGCGTTTGTACATGTCTAGTCGAAGTAAAACTTTAAAAAACATGAAATTTTTTCAACCTCATACGAGGAAGGAGATCACTCGGAAACTACCTCGCCTTGTGAGATCAAAGCTGCAATCATCCTTTTGAGTTTGTATACTCAAAGCAAATACTCAAAACTCTAATAGATTACTCAACCCATGGCGCATGGTTGCGAGGTTAGAGACATCTTGAAAATCTACTATGCTTGCAAGTGCCAAACTGCAACCATCATTTTGAGTTTGAGTATTCAAAGTAAAAACTGGAAACTGGAGGGAATTTCTTAACCTCTTACCCAGGCCCTTTCATCTTCCACCGATAAAAAACCTGGGTACGAGGTTGAAGATTTCTCGGAAACTTACTTGGCTTGCAAATGTGGTTCAGAGAAAAGTACTTGCTTACGCCTGGGCAAGGCTCTTTAAAAGATCCTGCGGATGCATTGACCGTGCAAGATTCACGTCCTTGGCAAACTTGTTGCAACTGTTCCGTCCAGTCGGTGTCGTTACTTAAACATAATGTTAAGTTTTTGTTTGTTTGAGTGCAAACGTTGAGTCTCCTTCGAAGAAGGCTGGCCGATTTAATGTGGATGATGGATCCAGCAGAGCACATCAAGGATTTTTCATCGTTCTCACACACAATGTGATAGTTCTCTGATAATCAAAATCAGCACAAGGTTAATAAAATGTGTAATACCTATTCTGTCCAGTTCCTAAGAGTGTGCATGAATTAATCAGGAACAAAGCCACATACGGGCATTTTCATGCCTATGGGAGAAAAACGTTACAACGGGTTGGGAAGGAAATATATTTTCCTCCGGTTTTTAGACCATTGCACGACTTGCGTCAGCAGTACAGAAGCCTTAACTTATCTTTTCGGATACTGTTTGTGCTACTCTTAAATATAAACTGGCTAGTTCAAGCCAATTACTAGAGTCTAAATAGAAAACTAATTGGTTAATTAAGAAGCTAATAGTTAACTTCTTCGCGCTCGTTTGCGCATAAGGTCTTAATACGTTTCTACTATCGTATCCTACCACAACAGAAATTTCCTAAAGTACTCATATATTTAAAATTTTATTTTTTAGTAGTGTGTAACTATATGTACTGTAAATCTAAATCTAAATTATAAGAAATCGTGAAATGAAAATGAAGCTTCGTATAATTTGTCAATTCTAAATCTCTTTAGTTGAACGTACAGAAAATATTGAAGGTCAGCACTTGTTCCTTGGCTGAAAACGTTAATAATAAAGTAACATTTGATTTCAACATTTTTTTTAATTTGAAAGAGTACAGTCGTCTAGAGCCCCGTATCCCTCAGCGCAAACCTTATGTTCGGTGTTCACTTAAAAACTGTTAAAACTAGCAAAGCTCCGCTTTGGCATGGCAAAGAGGTTCTGCTATCTTGAAATCTTGTTCAAAGGTAGAATTTTCCGTTTTTTTACCTGGACAGCTGCTGCTAGGGCATGAACGCTCTTCAACTTTTGAGGAATAAGGACAGTGCCCCCCAGAAGTATATGTGGGAGGTCTAGTACATTCGTGGAGCCTTAGCGGATTCACTCCGGCACCACAACCTTCATTCGTGCATTGGCCCCATGACGTCCAAGGAGACATTCCAGAGTTGGCTGAAATTCAGAGTTCAAAGACAAAATTCATAAGCAATAAAGTAGAGAACTGTATTTACACTGCCATTTCATGATTTATTTTGTGATTTGTTATCACATTAAATTACTTACATCATATCATGTTATATAATGTCACATATATCCTAGTAGCATTGAACCTTCCTAATACCTCCTTCAGTTTCTCAAAAGCAATAAATAGGTTTAAAGTGTACATATCACGTTTATGGAACGTGATTTGTTAAAGAGGATTTCGAAAAAGAAGAAAAATAGTCACTTATTTCATTGAAGTAACTCTTTTGGTTGCTGAGATATTAAGGTTTTTCAAATATGCAAGTTACAAAAGTTGTGACGTAAGAGGGGAACTCATAAGTTGAAAGAACACAAAACAACAATTATT
>JAOBRD020593182.1:0-15872 GCA_027575215.2 Hydrozoanthus sils
GTATAACCCACCATATCATTTGGTATAACCCACCATATCATTTGGTATAACCCACCATATCATTTGGTATAACCCACGATGCAGTGAAAGTGTTGACACTAACATTGCTTGCACATTCTTAAATCTAATCACCAAACACGTGTGTAAGCTACAGCTGCAACAAGAACACAAAATCTTTTATCAACAGACACAACAAAACTATACTAAAAAACCACGATGACCAGGCTAATCATTCTTGCCCTAACACAGCACTAGTACTTGCACAACTGTAACTGCAGACAGCCCAACCAATGCCCACTCCAAGGCAAATGTCTACAAACGAGCATGGTATATACAAAGCAGAATCACTACAGCTGACAACAATTTGTAACTAAAACATACTTAGGAATTACAGCCAGCAACTTTAAGACATGATAATGCAGATCTTTTTGTATTGGAGAATATGTCAGTAATCTACTGGTGCAGGTTATCTATTAGATTCTGAAGCTGATCTGGCTACAAGTACAACACATGTATGTAGTATTTTTAATAAAATAGTCCGCTAGTACAGTAGTAGTAGTAGTGGTGGTGGTGGTGGTGGTAATAGTAATAGTAATAGTAATAGTAATAGTAATAGTAATAGTAATAGTAATAGTAATAGTAATAGTAATAGTAATTAATAGTAATAGTACTGTAATAGTAATAGTAGTAAGGTTGACCTCGCTAATCGGGGACACCTAATTAAAATGTTATGGTATCTACCCTTTGTTTAAGCCAGTTAAGCATTTTTTCAGCCCACTGATATATATAGAAGAAGTTAATTAATGAGGGTGTGGGCTAC
The DNA here is from genome assembly GCA_027575215.2 of Hydrozoanthus sils. Taxonomy (NCBI): domain Eukaryota; kingdom Metazoa; phylum Cnidaria; class Anthozoa; order Zoantharia; family Hydrozoanthidae; genus Hydrozoanthus; species Hydrozoanthus sils. The sequence goes on from JAOBRD020593182.1 coordinate 821, forward strand.
ATGTCGGTGCAGGTTAAATTTGTTAGATTTTGTTTCTCTTAGTGATAAAAATATGGGGGACCGGTGTGGTATATCTGTTGTGCAGGTTATACATACTCCAGAAACTATTGTACTATGTCTTCTTTTATGCTCTTAATAGGAATTTATGCACTTATTGAGGTTGGAGATTCAAAAAGTTTTCTGTAGGGGGGCATGCTCCCAGACAGGCTTAGAAAACCACAGGGAGCCCACATGCTTTATCTGAATGAAGTGAAGTCAGTTTTATTATATGAGATTTGACTACTTTCTTACTTGCCTGACATTACATTAGTGAGCTGAGCCTTGTCATATGCCCCTGTTGTTTTTAACCATATATGATACATTTCATAAACACAGATAAAATGAGGTTTATTCTTGGAACTGATCTTTCATTTTATGTGTGCCAATACTCATGCAGACCAGTTCCTTTCGCACCTGAGCTTTGAAATTTGATCAAGGAACTTGTGACTTGTTATGCTGAAATTATGTTAGTCACTCAGAGGACCTTTGTTGTTTAGAAAACATGACATACTGTAAAACAAACCGGGTACACTAAGTTTCTGATTGACACAAATTGGTTATTTTAAAACACTCTTGGCCTTTCCCTGTGCCATTTGCAAGCCTCTTTCTTGAAATGGTGGACTCAGGAAAAACCTTCATTTTGAAATTCTGAATATTTCAAACCAAGCCAAGGGGTTTTCCTTATCTGCTGCCATAACGGTCACATAAGCTGCTTCCAGATCCAAAATTTTTGTACTTTTTGTTTCAATTTGAAACAAGCTTAGTACACAAATGTAACTAAAAATAATCATATGTCTGTTATTGCTCTTTGAATATGTTCCATTGCAAATATTAAATCAGAATTGTTAGTATGAATGTATTCACTAAAGCATCATGCTAAAACTGTTTTGATTTCTGTTAGCTACAGTTCTGATCATCTCGGGATCTATTGTGTATGAACACTCTGTCTGTTCTGTGTCTCCCAGTGGCTGTCTCAGGATGCCAACCGGCCTGTCCATATTGACAAAAAATCATACAAATGCTGGTCCACTGTACTATTGGCACAGATGCTACGAAAGACAGATTCTTCCCTTGTCTCTCTTCTTTTTCCCTTAAATTTTAACGTAATTCAGATGTAATTTAATTATCTCACATCAATAAGCGAGGCGTAATTGAAACATGAGCAATTTGTAGATAGATCTGCCCACAGTACAAGATAAAACCGATGAGTTTAAATTGAAAGGCAGGCAAATATTTAAAGCCTGTTACAGGCAAAGATTTAGAGCCCATTTCAGGCAAAGATTTAGAGCCTGTTGCATGCTTTTATGTCCAGATAGATTTCATCGAGAATTTTGCAATGATAAAGAATTAAGCATGTTGTGAGTTTGTGTATCTCTTCATCTGGGCACTCAATTCACTTGGAATGGATAGGCAATAAGGCTCATCTTACTGCCCCATAGGCAAGTAAGAAAGAAGCCAATTCATATAAAATGTAATTTCTCTAGATAAAGCATGTGGGCTCCCTATGAAAACTAATAAGCCTGCCTCCCTCCTTCTCCACTTACACTGCTTTTCCCTTTTTCTAATATGTTGAACATGGCCCAACAACCCTGCATATAACTAATAACAAGGTGCAACAGCTGGTCATGTCTCAGGGTTGATGTTTCTCCATCCTTAGGTCTTGCATTCTCTGACTTTTCTCAAAGTTATTTGTTATACAAGTTTGTCTACTAGATTAGTGAACTCGCAGTAAAGACTTTATGTAGAGCCTTACTAACAACATGTTGCAATGGATCTTGGCCAGTTTCATGAAGTTCTATTAATGTTTGTGATAGGTACCTCCAAAGCAGATTCCTCGGACAATTGAGAACACAAGGTTACCAGATGAAACAACTGTTAATCCTGAAGATGTTGAAGTAAGGAAAACTGTTGATTCTTTAGAAAAGAATGTATTAAGATGGTAAAATGTTACAAGAATGGATTTAATATATAGCAAGACATGCCTCAGCAAGGACTAAGTACAAGAAATTGACTTTAAAAAATTCTAAGATAATTGACAAGGCAAACAGTTGAACTGGGAAAACTTTAGAAAGTTGGCATACTGCCATAACTGACCAGGCAGATAACAATTCTTTTACTCTCCTGGTACAATTCATCGTTCTTTTAAACAAACACTAATTTTGTTCCTTTTTATCATTTTATCTTTTGTGTAAATGTTGTTTAGTTTAAACCATTTTAAGCTAATTTCACCTTTTAACACTTGTACTGTAATTGTACTTAGTTTTTCCCAATCTACCTTTTTTTGCCAAAAGCCTAATATAAACCTTTTAACATTATCAGTGAATGTTTTTGATATGTTATTAATCATGACTTGATATCTTGAGTGATAATGATGCATCTGTTTCAAAAATTTTACACACTGGTTGCACTTATAAGATGTTTAGTAACCCAAAAGAGGTTTTTGAATAATGAAAGCTTAATTTCCATGCACTTTTTGTATAAGCACCTCAACTCTTCTGTTTTAATTTCTCAAGCTGATTCGTCATTATTAGTTGCACTTAAAACAGTATTTTTGAAGGTTATATTTTGATGCACCATGTGAAACAATTAGTTTGCAAAAAGCTTTATTTAAAGAGCTTAGTTACCTACATATTTGTTAAGATGAAGGGCCACAAGGATTTTGAAGCTTTTTAATCTGATTCAGGTGGAAATAATAACTAATAAAACAGCCATTGATGCTGACCAGGGACAGCTACAAACAATTTGCTGTGCAGGCACAAATATATCAATTTTTCTTTCAATTCTTAACATTTTTTGTAATGTCAGTAAAGTAGCTTAAGAACCTTGTTCAAGTGACCACTTTTTGTGCTTCTTTTAATTTGTTTACGAAAATTGGCTTAAAGTGTATATATAGTATCAAAATCTTGGAACTTAGAGTATTAGAAAGTTTTTCGAAAAAGATGAAAAATGTCGTTCATTTCATTGAAATAGCTCTTTCAGTTGCAAAATGCATAGGTTATGACATCATGTCAGGAACTTGAAAAGTGGAAAGATCACAAAACAACAAGTATTTTCTGAAATACCAGATCATTGATCCTGAAACTTTGCACATTAAATGTTTCACACTAAAACATACACATGCATATTGTGATGTTTGTTATGCCATTGCTATGGCAACGTCCTCAGTCCCAGCCTTAAATTTTTGTTTTGAAGTAAAAAAAAATGTTGGCACCAAAATATAAAATAGAGTCTTCTCTTTTTCATTGTATGTAGCGAATACCACAGTGGATGACTGTAACTGCTTTTTTGAGTAAAAAGCGTTTTGCAATAAAAAAAAAAATGGATATTTTAAATTTTAGAAATATGAGGTCTATGACTGTCATGTTGCTAAAACAACATCAAAATTCTTTTAGTTAAATACCGTTTGATGAATATGAGGTTGTTGCCAAATTCAAGTCCATTGCTGAAGTAGTTCAAGAGATAACCATTGTTTTATATGTTACTCTCATCTGAGTTCCTGACATGTCACAACCTATCTAGTTTGCATATTTTAAAAACCTTTTTAATGAAAGAAACAACTTTTTCCTTCTTTTCCAATATACTTTCTAACACTCTAAGTTTCATGATTTCGATATATACACTTTAAAATCTAAGAAATCTAGTGAGACTAGCCATAGTGTGACACTTATATTGACACCCTATTGCTGAGGTTTTTTTGTAATACACGCAAGTTGTTACACCCTAATGCAGGTTTTGAGGGATGAAGGAAGTGATGAGTTAGCATCATTCTTTCAAGGGCAGTTGGTCCCAAAAGTCCTTATCACTTCTTGTGTGAAAGCCAGACTTGTAAGTGAAATGTACTTCAATGTGTTTGATAATAATAGAGAATTGTAAGGTTTGCATGACAGGCATCTACATTTGATAAAATACCCATGGACAACTAATACTATATCTTCACTATATTGATAACAAGTGATAAGTTTGAAGAATTAACCAAGGCACTATGGCATATATACTAGTACTTTGAACATCTTTGTAAAGCTTAAAACAGGCAAACATTTTTAATGTTTTAATTACTGACTTATACACCAGCATAACCAAAGTGAAAGTATTCATCAGTCTTTACTTTTCAATCTTTAATTGAGATAAGTTACAGTGCAGTAAAAATAAAAATTACTAGAGTGACATATAGTGCAGGGAATGAAAACTACTGTGGTACTATGGTGTAGCTGAATCCAGCCAATAGAGGTTAATAATCATTGTAATAAAAGTAAACAGCAGGATAACCTGAAAACTAGGTTTTAATCAACATAAATCTTGAGCTCTGATTTACAACAAAGATGGCTGCCACGAATGTGTGATACTGCTGACCACTTGGCAGGCTCATAGTCCACAGGTAACCCAACAGACAGTCTTATAATAAGAAATATTGGTAACAGATCATTATAAATGTCAATAAAGTCACAAGTTTATAACTATGACAATCATGATACTTTTTACTGACTTGGGAGACATGGTCCAAAATTGTGACTCACTGGTCACCAATGTAACCAAAAATTGAGTGTTGGTGACCAGAATTTTTCCTCTCGGAATTTGAAATTCCAAGGTAAAGGGGCTTTTATTTAAAGAAAACATAAAGCTCCGAAGAACAGTTTAGTAAACCAAATCAACAATTTTACAATCGCCTTATTTACCTGGCGCCATATTGTTTCAGCTGCTTCTTCTAGTATAGTGAGGGCCTGGCACTAGAACGTTGATCGTCATTGAGTTTTTGTTGTATTTCAGCAAAGAACAGATGCTTTAAGTGAACGAGCCCCATCTCTGAAAAGCAAAGTCGCACCACTTGACTACACACTTACTGCCATGAATAAAATGAGATCGAGATTTTCCATTTTTTTTTAACAAACTATTCCCTACTGGAATTCTCTCCCCCTTCACTCATAAAGTTGTGTCAACTCCTTTATCACTATCTTCTCGGCTGGTATAATTAGATATTAATGGTGTCAGAATGGTTGTTTCTTGCATGTTACTGACGTTATATGTAACATTTGCTTGGGACGAAAAAATCTTTTTTTAAACTGAGGCCCACTGTTTGAGATTTGAGAGCCAATGGGCTGTTAAAATTGAGAGTGCCATGAAAGTTGTAAAAATTCGAAATTTTAAAAACATTTCTAAAATAACCCCTCTAGTGAGACATTTGCAGTAGTATAATTAAATATTTCAAGAGTGCTTTTATTAGTTTTTTCGAAATTTAAGAAAATTGAAAAGTGCCGAAACCACTTCTGCCAGCACCTGTCTTGGTTCAAAATATCAAGAAAAATAATGGATTCTCTATTAGCACATGCAACCAAACGCGTTCATATTTTTTTTACAAAAGTTTCAGGAATTACTACCCACCTATTGTCCTTACTGCTGCACTAGTTTGATTTTAGAAGCATGATAGCTTTAAAACTATTTGAGTAGTTAGAAAAACCTTATTTGAAGAACCCATGGGAACAGACTGAAAAGTAGCCAACTTCAGGCCGGAAAAAGTTATACTGGCAGACGCTTTTCAAAACTGAAATCCTAACCATCTTAAAGCACATTATCCACATTTGTTTGTGTGAAAAATGCTAAGCCGGCCCGTAAAAAGTGTCTTGTTGAGAACTAAAAATGCGAAGTCCATATTTTGCCTTGTCATCGATCGAAAGTTACAAGTAACCAAGGTGATTTTAACCAAACTTCAAAACCTTTTCTGTTTCAATTTCACTGGTTTGCAACTTTGCAGCATTGAGAAAGAGTGATCCATAACTTAGCCCTCTATTTGTTTTCCTTAAAGTTAACAGCTCAGAAGACAAACATAAAGAGATCAAAACATCATGCCTAGAGCTATTAATATTAGACTTACATAATATTAATTTAACTAGGCTGGTATAATGACACAATTGATACTACAATAAAAAATAAAACAAAATAGTATTAAATTAATCTCCTGAAAAAGTCTAGCCCAAACTTTTAAATCTCTTACCTTTGTATTTGTCTAAACTACCTCGAAAAGGTAAAATATTTGCAAAAGACGCACCAGTTATTCATCCCCGGATTGTGCGACTGTGCGACTCGGCTAGCTCAAATGAAAATCAGGTCATAAAATAGGTTAAGCTGTTGTTGAGTATTTTGACAAAGAATTAATAAATGTCACTTTATAATCATGAATTAAGTGTTTTTCAAACAAACAGAGCGTCAACAGTCAGCACAAGTGAACAAAGAGTATTCAGGAATATTGTTGCTTTGATATCCAATATTCACCGACTAAAAAGTATACCAAACTAAGAAAAAAAAATGAAAACAGGTATGTATTGTTCTGTTAATTCAATACACAAACACAAATACAATACGCTGTCCGTACTGTTAATAATTTAATATTGCTTAAATGTAATTCTTCCACCTTTAAATAGCTAGGCAGTCCCTAACTAAACTCTCTGATGGCCACACTTTTTTTATACTTTGTGCATTGGATTTATTGACTTTCCTACCGAACTGCTTATTGTTTGCCCTTTATAAAGGGTAATCTAAACAACGCTTCACTGAAGTATAAGAATAACCACAAGTGCTTTTGACCATACCAATTTTAAAGTAGCGAACTTTAGTTATTTTCTTGTCGAAAATTCAAATAAAACAAATCATGAAAACATTAAATCTGGAGAAATATCGTACCTGCTCTAGCCAACAGCAGTTTGGACTCACTGTCTGCCACAACGTCACTGCTGACTTTAAATGCTGCCAAACGGCCATGGACATCCTTCACACAGCCTTTAATTTTGAATGCACGCTGCATTTGCAAGATTGTCAATGCCCCACCAACAAACAAAATGGTTTCGCGGGATGAGAAAGAAAACATGTTTGCTTTAAACCTGGTGAACAGTTTGTTACAATAATGTAACTGCTATTAGTGTTTGTTATTGTGCGTAGCGCAGGCTAGATAAATCTCAAATCCAGTGCTTTTTTCATCAAACAGAGCTAAATTAAAAACTGCTTTAAAACTAACCAAAGGTTTACGTAATACGAACTAAAGCGTACATTCATGTCTGCTGTTGTTCTTGTTTACATGACTACACATAGCTAATCATGCCAAAGAGCTGACTTAAATAAATATGACAACAAAAACAGAACTTTGAAACTTATTTTTTACGTTTTGACATATGTTTTCGCTAAAAGATTATGATATATATTAAAAGGCTAAAATGTTGAAAGTTTTGAAGTTTAAAATTTGAACAACTTTTTGACCGACTAAGGTCGTCTTCGTATATCTGAAGATGACCTTAGTGTTGAAAACATGCATAAAAATTATCATAAACTTCAAAACTTTAAACATTTTAGCCATTTAATATATATCATTTTTTACAGTTTGATCTTCCCTTTCTGTGACGATAGATCAAATTGCAGAATTTTGGAACATGTCAACTTACATAGCTGAAACAAACATAATTTTTGCAATTGCTTTTTAACTTAAACTACTAAATCAAAAGAGATAATCATTGTTGTTGTTTTTTTTATTAAAGAAAGTGGTTCCGGTTAACATTGTTATTGATTTCACTCGGCTGTAGATTTTTTGGCACTGTTACCTTGGTAACGATACTTGACATTCCCCAAGTGGAGAATTTAAATTATCACCTTGCATTTTGGCTTCAAAACAGAATACTTTTTACAGGCCGGCTTAGCATTTTTCACACAAAAAAATATGGATAATGTGCTTTAAGATGGTTATGATTTCAGTTGGTTACTTTTCAGCCTGTTCCCACATGTTCTTCAAATGAGGTTTTTCTAACTGCTCAAATAGTTTTGAAGCTAACATGTTTCTAAAATAAAACTAGTGCAGCAGTGAGCACAATAGGTTGGTAAATAATTCCTGAAATTTGTGTCAAAAAATATGAGTGCATTTGGATGTACGCACTATTTTTCTTGATATTTTGAACTGACACAGGTGCTGGCAGAAGTGGTTTCCGCAATTTTCAACTTTTAATTATACTATTAACTGCAAATGTCTCACTATAGGGGTTATTTTTGAAAAGCTTTTAAAATTTCGATTTTTTACAACTGTCGCAGCACTCTTGATTTTAACAGTCATTGACTCTTAATAGTAAGAACCTGCTGTAAATTAAAGTACAGTCTAAACAGGTCCGAAGGTACTGAAAATTATCATGCCTCAGTAGGTCGAGTCCTTGAGGGCTGTGAGGATCCCTCAAGGAATGTAATTTTATATTATAAGAAGTAAGAATATATGTAAGTAAGAATTTATAGAAAATGCAGTCATGAGAAAGCACATGAGTATGCTTTTGCATTTTTTTACTACCAAAGCCCCAAACATTTTGTTGCTGTTTCTCCTAACACTGTCAGCTGAAACCGATTTTCTTTATAAAGTTAAATTGACTCAACAAACATTGGTAGCCTCTACTTAATGAAACCCTTTTTAGAAAGCTGTACTTAATGAAACCCTTTTCAGAAAGCATTCACTGAGTTGCATCTGAGAGTCACATTAATATAAGTAACACTAACATGCATGTTTGATAGAATACAGTGTCAGTCATTAGTTACTCTGAAATCTTTTTAAAACAATGATATGATAATGTCAACCATTAAATCTGCAGTGTCGTTTAACTCAAAAGCCTTGCGAGGCAAATAACAGGACAAACACATCACTTTCACTTTTTTTGAAACAATGTGGAAAAAAACCTATAAAACCAAAATAGTTGGAAGACAAGCTTTATCTACAACTCTGGCACCAACAAGAGTAGCTTGCTAATTCAACCAAAATTAATAATTTACATTAGTAACAAACTTTTTTTTGTTCACTATTTTCGTCATTGATTTTGGTTAAGCAAGAATTGTACCATAAGTATGTTTTTGATTTATAATAATTTTCTGTTTTTCAGGAAACTGTCCATTTTATGGAAGAGTTGCAAAAAGTTATTCCTAATTCAGAAATTCATGAAAGGAAAAATTTTGAGCTGAAAAAAATTATTCCCCAAGCAAGAGAAAGAGGGTTCACAGCTGTTGTTGTTATAAATGAAGACAGGAAAAACCCAAGTATCTTTTTTAGTTATAAACCAGCAAGTTCAAATATGAAGAATACGAAGCTAGAGTATAATCATTTATTTTTAAATTTTATTTTGCCCAAGCTCATTATGTAGTTTTTAACAATTGTAGTGATTAAACAGAGGTACAGTTTGAACTCTTCAAAATGTTCTAATGAGGTAGTGCAAGGAAAAAGTTATCCCTCAGAAATAATTTTTATGTCAGTACTGTATGTCATGGAACCTTTAAAGAATTTCAGAACTATTTTGTAGTGGACTAGAATTAATATCAGTAAAAGACAATATTTTGTAATTTAACAGTCATTAAGAATCAGTATGATATTGCTAGAAAGCAAAAATGATGGACCTTACCAACTCAGTCTAAGTTTTAAAAGTTACTTTTAAAAAATGCTATATTTTCATTGAAAATGAGTCGCTTCAGTTAAATGATTGAATGAGTCAGTACTAAGCAGGCCTTAGTGACGATTTGACTGTTTTTTCTAAGGACTACGGGTCTTGACAGACGAGGGAATTTGTTATCAATAAGTGTTTGGGGTCGATAACTTAAAGTTTATTGACAACTGTTTTTCTTGTCAATCAGTAAAAGTGCACAATACCGCACTTCCACACACGGGCAGGTCCAGGCAGAATAAATCGACAACATCAGTCTCCGTCTGTGATCCAACATCTTGGTTGCTTAGGTAAAATCCGCTGACTTAATTGTATGGTTGTTGCCGAACATCAGAAGTTGTTGACAACTTGTTCACAGACGAGCAAAACCAAGCAAAAATATGCTGTTGGCAACAAAAGAATGCATTTGTTATTGATAGCAAAGTTGAGCTTTCCTTTTGAAAAGAAAAACTAAATGTTATCGATAACTTAGTTTTAGTTTTCAATGATTGAACTTTTCATCTTTTTATTATAGAATACTTGAGTCACACACAGGGAATTTTGTGATTGACAATTTTTCGTACTTGACAACAAGGTAGTTGTTGACAACCATTTCTCTCGTCTGTTGAGGCCCTAAGAGAGTAGTTTTGCACAATAAAAATCAAAAGTTTCAAGCTTTTTGTTTCCACCCTAGTTCTCTCCTAGAGCATTTTAGCACTGACCTCTCCAGTTAAAGTCTCTCAGTTTAAAGATATTAGAAGGAGACTGTTGTTACTCAATACCTTCTTTTTTTCTGTCCCTTTTCCCTGCCCTCCCATGCATCCTCAAGTGGTCAGTGTTTAGTGTACATGTAGGTTGTACAATGGTTTTTGTGGTAGAAACCTGTATAGATTTATATGAACTTGACTGAACCTTACCAGATGGCCTGTTGGTTACACATATACCTGATGGTCCAACTGCACATTTTAAATTATCTAGTGTCAAGCCTGGCAAAACTATCAAGGTATTGTAAAGCTTCATAAAGGCTCTAGTTATACTTAAGGTAAAGCTATGACTGCATGCGTACTCCCATTTCTAACTTACTAATTTGCAGCCATAAGGCAAATAAAGTTTCATTCTTCAAAGTCTGCCTTGAGATAAAATATAAATCAGTGGAAAACTTGCTATGTTCCCTAGTTTTGATTGTTTATTGAGATACCTGACACTTTTAGATGTTAGTTTGTTTTATTGCTGCAGAAACCTAAAGTTGAGCTTCCATTAATTCAAGCCAGAGACCAATTTAAGAGTTTTCCTGTTAAATCTACCTTTGGCCCAAGGCTGTTGTGATTAACATCTCCATCTTTGTCATTATTTTGCTGTTGTTTTTTAATTAGTGCAAATTTCTATTTGGGATGACTGAATGGTGCTATACATTGTGTCATGTTTTAAGAATTAAACTTTGATACACAATCCGGTAGTGCTATAAATTATTTTATTTTAACTCAGAATCATGGCCGGATGACAAGTCACAAACCAGAAGTTCTGCTGAACAACTTTAACACAAGACTAGGGCACTCAGTTGGTCGAATATTAGCTGCTTTATTTCCACATGACCCTCAATTCATTGGACGACAGTGCGTTACATTCCATAACCAGAGGGACTTCATTTTTTTTAGGCGGCACAGGTATGTGTTTTTGATCAGTCATAAGCTATAACTATTACTTAAAGGTTTATGTGAAAAGTACTTTATGTAACCAATACATGGTAAAAGGCGTAGATTGGTGAAATCTTTAATTTTGTCTTCTACATATAAGGAAGCCTATCAGTAGATTAGCTATTTTGTGGTCAACTAGAAAGTTGGTAATGTTAAATCATCGCTGTCTGAGGTTTTAAGGTATGTTTACTTAGCCCTTCATCAGAGTAAATCATTTATGAAACTTCTGACAGCCATCATTCAAAACAATCAACTTTTAAATTAATCACAAAGTAGCTGTGGTACTTACTTGATTGCCTACACACGGAACAGTTTTATTAAAACTAGCTACCATAGGTTAGTAGTTCATAACAGCCTTCTTTTCTTCATTTCTGTAGATACATTTTCAAAAATGCAAAAAAGGTTGGCCTTCAAGAAATTGGACCTCGATTTACATTAAAGCTAAGATCACTTCAGTGTGGAGCATACGACCCTTTATTTGGGGAATATGAGTGGATACACAAGGTCTGTATATAAGCCATTTTTTAACGCCATTATTCAGTTTACAGTCTACAGAAGGTATTCTGCACTCCCTGTTTTATGGAAAACAGTGTTTGTGTGTGTCGCATGTAATGTTACTGACAGTGATTAACAAAAGGTCACCGTATAGGTACAAAATTTAGTGACAGTTGCCTTTTAGTGTGTGAACTGCCTCGCAAGCAAATTTCATGCCAATTTTAAAACATATTGCCACATAATTACTACTACTTTGTGCAGACTGAACAATTACCTACTGAACCAATGTGCAGACTGAACAGGTAACCTGCTGAACCAATGTGCAGACTGAACAAGTTACTAACTGAACCAATGTGCAGACTGAACAAGTTACCTACTGAACCATTGTGCAGACTGAAAAAGTTACCTACTGAACCAATGTGCACACTGTACAAGTTACCTATTGAAACAATGTGCAGACTGTACAAGTTACCTACTTAACCAATGTGTAGACTGTACAAGTTACATACGGAACCAATGTGCAGTTTCTACCCCAAACTTGTCTCGCAGCAAATTTAAGCTGTTGCAGTTGCTGACCACATCTCCCAGCGAGACAAGTTTATCTGTGCCGGGTAGTAATACACGCGGTATCTACAAGTTTTGTTTCATAAAGTAAAACGACCTCGTCTACTTTCTGCAACAAACTTTTTCAACCTGCAGCAGCTTAATTTTGCTGCGAGACAAGTTTATACACGGGTGAAGAAACATGTAGAATCTCTTTTCAACCTGTTTCGCCGCAATGTCGCGGGACAAGTTGGTGGAATTTGTTGCTCGTACTACCGTACCTTTACGCAACAACTAGTATGTTATAGACTAAACGGATTAAAGCAGGCTGCATTAGAGGAGGAACTACAGAATAAACGGAACTCTTGGGCGCCAGGAATCTCTCCTTTAGTACCCTGAAGTATCAAAATCAAACCATTCAATGTTATGGGGTTTCTTTTCTAGTGCGAGGGCGCGGAGCTAAATGCGTTTGTTAGTGTTATAACTGTACAGCATTTACTAAATCTGTTATTAAAAACTTTATCTTCAGAGAAAAGAAATGGATACAAGCAGAAGAAGGTTTTCCTTGTGATGCACATTTTGGTTTTTTTTTTCAAAGTCCGTGGAGAAGTATGGAAGTTTAAAAGACTAGCGGCCTATTTTCTTTAACAATGCATTCTCTTCACAAGAGCTAATAAAAGTAACAAGATTGATGGACATATCTGAGCACGCAGTTTCTTCTCAAGAGATAGTTAACAAGAACGACCTGCCTTTGAGGCTATGACTTCGCACAAGCTTGTAAAAGTTAACATGTCTGGTTCAGTGATCTGTTTGACTGTGTAGCTTCTTCATAAGAGCCAATGAAAGAATTTACCATTTAAGTTTTCCCAACAAAAAGTAATGTAATTTTTGAAGACTGACAAGATACAGGTCTCGTTTCAATACCTTCTTGTGCTAAAACAGTCCCCACACTAAACTACAATTTATTTAAGAACTGTTTTTAATTTTGGAGTCGTTTAGCGGTCCTGCAATTCATGAGTGTAGTCTTCAGTAGCTTTTATTCTTCTCATCTAGTGAAAGAGAAAGTGAGAAAGAAAAACCCAAATTGCCCCGAGCGGGAATCGAACCCATGATATCCCAATGACATGACAGGTGCAACTACAATAGCACAGTGGGAACGATTAGCCAACTCAAGACAAGTCAAACAATTCCATTCTCAGTCCCCCACCCTATTTTTTCTCGGTTTCTCTTACACTTTCCTTTGGTATAATACAGCATGACGGAGTTTGACCTCCCTTAAGATGATGACGATAATGGAATCATTCATACGTACCATTTATTTTGCATTAACACTGATCGCGACGGGCCAAGTAGGTTTGAGTACGAGTTTAATAGCCAGTTCCGAAGTCAACTTACAGCTATGCTTGCGACGAAAAGTGCGTGATTTTGGAAAAGAGTACGTTGGTTTTCGATAACAGCTACTTATCAGTCGCTTAACAAGGCAACGAAACTAAGCCAATGGCCCAACGAAGCTTCTGAACTAGAACGTACGTCAAAGGTCACCTTGAAGAATACCCACACTAACAATCAAGCTAGCGATTCGAAAGATTTTTTCGGGAAAATCATTTTTTTTTCCACAGAATCCTCCCCAAAAGTCAGCCCGATTCTTTTAGCAGCACTTTAACTTTGAACCTATCACGCTTTTCGAGTTGAGTCTGATTAATGTACGTTCTAGTTTGCTTCAGAAGTTGAACACTTGCAACAACTTTTAGTGATCGTCACCACACTGATAAGATCTGGTTACTTTTCGTCAATTGGTGGTTTTGATATACTGCCACAGAAATATGGTTGAATTGTTTTGAGATTATTTTTGGTTATAATGTTAGAGAACCACTAGAATGTCTCATCTTCTTAATTTTACTTGCCAAATACTATATATAATTTAACGCTTTTTCTCCTAATTATAGCTAACTAGACTTGAAGCTACTGAGTATTGGTTGCGCAATTCTTGCGAGATTCAGATCTATAATCTATGTTACGGTCGATCGCGAATTTGCCAGCATTTAGTCTTACTTTTTGGACCATCGGTTGACGGAGTTAGATTTTTGATTTCTGCATTTTTAGAGAATTTACGAGCAATTTTAGATTTGCGCGGTACACATTGCACAATATTCAAAATTAATATGCATAGCCGAAGCCAACAAAAAGAGCTAAAGCCCCGTCAGTTCGCATCATATCGCGATAAAACTTTCCACAACGACCCTAAGATATTCCCCATCGATAGACAGAGTTAGATTTTTGATTTCTGGATTTTTAGAGAATTTACGAGCAATTTTAGATATAAACGCCGTACACATTTGAATTCACAATATTCATATTAATATGCATAGCCGAGACCGACTAAAGGAACTATAGCTCCGTCAGTCCGCATCAGATCGCCATAAATGTTTCACAGTGGTAATAAGCAGAAATCTTTATTGACTGACTGAGTTAAACTTTTATTTTTGAATCTTTAGGGACTCTACGAGCAACATAACAGTACAACACAAATCTTTTATTAATATTCATTGAGAGAAATCAAGTTAAAACATTGTTATGCATTTTCTTTTTTTTAACAATAATGTCTAACCACTGACTTAGCTACTTTAGCTAATAAATAAAGCACACAATTTTCCGTCAGACACGATGACTGCACATGCAATTTACAGCAAATATCGCAACTGCAGTTATATGTAGGACGGTCGACGAAATAAGAATCAGCGTACAGCGTATGGGAGCGAGAATCAAATGTAAACCAAAAGCGGCCGTCAAGTAAAATGTATGCGCGAGGAAATAACCAAAGTACAGGGTGTATAGATTTCAAACTAAAGTAGCCTTTGTTGT
>JAOBRD020593291.1:3070-13993 GCA_027575215.2 Hydrozoanthus sils
ATTATTTAGATCATCCGGAACAAAGCAAAGCTTTTAAGGATATTAGATAAAACAAACCTGTCCTCTGGTGTTCATTTAAAATAAATCAAACATTGTTTTAAGTTTAAAACTATTGCTTAAAGATGACTTGAAAGTTCACCCGCATGTTTTCAGTGACATCACACTACCTAGAGACCTGTTGAAAACTCAATCAACAAGTCAAATTTCATTTCTTCCGTGGACATACTAATTCTTTAGAATTAAAACACATCTATTATCATGTTTCGGCGCTTTCTTAGTTCTCTATTCTTTCACTCTCTTTTATTCTATTTCTATAAACACTAATCAACATGACAATGATTTATTACAATATTAATTTATTGTTTCGTCGAAACCTTTTGCTCGGTTGATTGAACGTTATAAATATTCTTCGTCAAGTTATTTCACTCGTGGACGTTTTTCTTTGATACTTGAAATGTGTTTTCTAGTTATCTACAATAAGTTTTGCTCCTTTCCGGATAACCAGGAAGAGAACTACAAGAAAGCCGAGTGCGTGCACAAGCTCAAGTTTTAAAAAGCGGAATCAGTTGTCGCTTCCGTTTCGTTTCAGCATCTATAGAATATATACGAGTATACGGCCGCACGAAAAGATTTTACTTTGCTGTTGCGAGTATTTCGCCTTCGGCGTTGATTGTGCAGGCAGGATTGCAATTACAAACGGAAAAACTGTACTTTCCCTGAGGCACTTTTGTATTTACAACTTCAAGACCCTCGTCGTGGCGTGTAGAAGTTGTCTCCTGATTGATGATTGAAACTGATCTAAGTCAAAAGTGCTGATGTCGCTATTACAATTTGGAGATTGAAAGCATCACGAAAGGTACTTTTATTCTTCATATTAGTTCAGTGATGGTTAGTTTTTCCAGTGAGGTTTGTTCCCACTCGACTACCAACCACTACCGTGTGCACATCAAAAGTTGCTAATTTTTCTAATTCTTGACTTTATTTCTTAAAGCTTTTCATCTGCGCCATTTGGTTTTTAAGTGCTACAAGTTGGCTTTTCTAACCTTTGTTTTTTAATAATTTAATTTAGAGAAGTTCAAGGATGTCTCCGGAAAGAATTTTGTGTCTTTTCGCAAAATTGGCACATAAGCTGCTAGACTGTGTTTTTGTCTGCGGTAAATATTTACGATGTAAATGTTTTGGAAAATTAGTTTAACAATTAACCTTGTTACGATGAAACGCGATTAGAAAGAAAATGTTTTTCTACTCCTCATGGGGTCGAGCAACATAAAGAGTGGGCTCAGATGATATTCAAAACATCTTTTGGTTTCCCAAGCTAGTTCTTCTGACTCTTCTAAAATGAAAACACGAGTATTTACCCAAGTTTCATGGAGTTCTTCGTTGAGGTTTTGAAACCTGAGATTTCTTAGTAATTCTTATCACTCTTACGTTCGGTAGATTTGCTGATTTTGGGACTAAGTGTCTTAAACACGCAGCTGATTTTTAGTTGAGTCAGACTAAAACTAAATGTTTTTTATACTTTTCACCTTTACAAGTCAATAAGACTAAATTTAATGCAAATTTATATTGATGGTCCTGTATATGATTTTCTAATTTTCTCATATTCTGCTTTTCAAATGTTTAGGACGTATGTCAATACGTTCAGAAGTTTTCGGCCAGCGACTAATTAGACTAAAAAGGCAAAAAGCTCCATTTTTGAAATTTGCAGTTACAAGATTATCTTTCATGTGAAAAAGTTAAAATAATAATGCATTAATGTGCAAATATCATGCAGCATTGATTAGTTTCAATAGTCATAAAGGAAAGCGGAAATTTAAGTGAAATCACGACCTGGCAAGATTTCAACTTGTATACAGAAAAACAACCAGCCACGACTGACTTGTATAAATATAAACTTGTCACTTACCGAAACACTGTCAAGTTGATATCAATGCTGATCAAGCTCTTTGATACATCAACATGATTAAGTGTTCCGAATCAAACAATTTCATATGAATATTTTACAATGAAAAATCTTATAAAACTGAATTTATAAGATAACATACCGTTCTCTAAATTTTGGAGTCAATTTTAGTGAGGCACTGTTCTAAGTTTGTCTTTAAGTATTAACGAGATTATAGTATTTCACAGTGTTGTTATTGAATTGTGGACGTCATAACAAGTTTCGAAAACAAGTCTTAAACCGGAACTGAACTTATCGTACTTAAATGCCTAACTCATCAAAGGATTCGTGACGATACTGACGTCCGGAAAAAATACTTCTTGACTGATATTAGTCGCCGCGAAAACTTATTTGTCTTGTGTTTGCAGGTCGTCCTGGCCAGTTTCATCCCCAGAGACTCAAAACTTTGTGGAATTTGGATCTGTTCTGTGATCAGCTAACTTACGCTACAGGTTAAATAAGGTTTTGAAAAAGCATCGAAGACTAGATTCTACTTCGAATCAAATCGGTGAAAATCTGATATTATGGCCATGGGTTGTCTGAAAGGATTCATTAGTGTCGTGTTGTTTATCACTTTGGTCACCCACACTACACAATCTATTACTGGAATAAGCTCAAGGAGATACTTCCAACAAGGTGATGTTACTTTGGGGGGACTCTTCCCAGTTCATGTCCGAACTTGTTCAGACGAGGGATTGCGAACAGAATACGTCACACTTGCAGAGGCGATGGTCTTTGCCATTAACGAAATTAATAGGGATCCTAAGGTACTACCAAACATTACGCTAGGCTTTGATATCCAGGACACGTGCCTCATTAGCAAGCTATCTATGCGATCTGCGCTTGAGTTTGTGAACTACAATGACTACGCTTCAAGTAATGTCAATTTTCGAAACTTGAATCCAGCTTCGACCTGTCAAGGGGTAATTCGCACAAAGCAAGTCATTCCTGTGAGTGCAGTAGTCGGTACTGGCACGTCCCGCTCATCCACACTTGTGTCAAATTTACTCCAAGTGCTCGAAATACCCCTGGTAAGTTATGCTGCTACTAGTGATCGGCTCAGTAGTACAAACTTTCCTAATTTCCTTCGCACAGTTCCGCCCGACCGCTTCCAGTCTAAGGCTATGGTTGATTTAGCAAAGTATTTCAACTGGACATATGTTGCCACCATAGCTGCAGACGACTCTTATGGCCGGAAAGGAATTGAGTACTTCCGGAACCATGCAAAGGCACAAGGAATATGTGTGGCAATTGAAAAATATTTTCCTGTAGAAGGTGCACAAAGCGCTGGTGATAGAGTTGATAAGATCAAAGAGTTTATGGAAGAACTGAAATTGATGCCAAATGTCGGAGTTGTAATTATTTACAGCGATTGGCGTCGTGCAATAGATGTTGTGACACAAGCAGAGAAGGAAGGCGTGACAGGCATAACCTGGGTTGCCAGCGAGGCATGGAGTACGGACAGATTCATTTCTGCGCTCCCGAAAAGCTTCCAAAAGAGTTCAGTCAAAGGTGTGATTGGTGTGTCCTTCCGAAACGTTCTTGTGGAAAAATTTAAAAGCTATATGCTGAAACTTAACTCCACTTACAAACCAACAGAGTGGTGGGTTAAGTTTTGGAAACATCAAATGTGGGAAAAAGAGCTCGACTGCACGTTTGGATCAACAGGCGGGAAAAGGAAGTGCCCTTCTTTTCTCAAGATATCAGAACCTATTTACAAACACTTGCATGATGCGAAAGATGCAGCAGTTATTGATGCCACGTATGCCCTCGCCTACGCAATTGACAACATATTTAAATGCAGAGAGCCAAATGGATTACTTGCAGGTGGAAAGTGTCCACCAACTAAACCATTTCTCGATCCGAAGGACGTTTTACTTTATTTGAAAAAAGTCAATGCAACTGGTCCACAGTCTAGAATTAGTTTCGATGGAAACGGAGATTACCCAGGATTCTATACTCTGGTAAATCTCCAGGAAGGACAAAATGGAGAGGGGTGGAGATTCAAAGAAATCGGTACCTGGAATGAAAGAAGAAAGAAACGACTCATTCTAAACGACAGTTCTATTGCTTGGAATGATGGCATTAGCTCGCCAGTTCCTAAATCTGTTTGCAGTGAGGTCTGCTCTCCAGGGTTCCGCCAAACGAAGCCTATTGGTTGTTGTTGGGAGTGTCTCGTTTGCGAGGAAAGGTCAATTTCGACAACATACGGTGCGCGAACCTGTACACCTTGTGGTGAGAACCAAATCGCTAACTCTGAAAGAACCCGATGTGTAAATGTCAATATCCATACAATTCAGTGGAGTGACCCAATAGTAGTGATAGTGCTCCTCCTAATGACATTTGGCATCCTTGCGACACTTTTTGTTATGGGAGTGTTTGTTCGGTTTATCAGCAGTCCCTTGGTGAAAGCAGCTAACAGAGAACTCAGCTTTCTCCTCCTGATCTGTATCTTAATGTACTACGCAGCGCCAGTCATTTACCTATGGGAGCCAAACAGTAAATCCTGTCCTTTCTACCAAGCGTGGTACTTCCTCTTCTCCATCACATGTATCGCCATATTAGGAGCTAAAACCCATCGCATTGTGAACCTGTTTTGCACGACTACCCCAAACTCTGAACTGCACAAAAGTTTTCTCCTTAGGTATCGCCACGTGTGGGGAGTTCTTGCCGTGGCAGCTGGAACACTTCTTGTTATAATGATTTGGATTCTTGTAGATCCACCAAGCCCTTACCTGAACAAATCCTTGGTAACAGAGTACTACTTAGAGTGTAAGCCAAGTTCCAACGTGGGGGGCGAAATTTGTCATTGGCTCTTAGTCTTTATATTAAGTATACTAGCTATACTATGTGGTGTATATGCTTTTAAAGCTAGGAAGTTACCACATAATTTCAACGAGGCTAAGTATATAGCATTTTCTATATATGTCATACTGATTGCATGGTTGATCTACTACCCTGTTTTTTCGACCATAAGAGGGAAATATATGGCAGTCGTATCATGTTTTGCTACCCTGATTTCTGCTACGGGTCTTCTCTCCTGTATATTTGCCCCCAAAGTGTTCATAATTCTCTTCCAACCGGAAAAAAACACGCATGAGTTTGTGAAAGCAGAGCTGACAGACCACGCGTTCCGGAAGAGAGCAAAGGAGCGAAGTTCTACAACACACAGCTCGAGCCTATCAGCAAATAATAACCCAAATTATTCAACCATTTCTACTGATAAACGCATCGGCCCTGATTTCCACAGTATTCACGTAGAAGACGCGGAAAATAGAAATAGTCAATATAAACCCCACGAACAAAAGCCATGAGTATCAGTTACTTTACTAATCATTGTAAGAGACTCGACATTTGTGGCCTTAATTTAGGAAGAAGGGGATATTTAAAAACAGGAAAATGTACTCAGCTTATTTTTGACAAAAGAAACTGTAGATAAATTGCATTAAAAAACCAACTGTAACTATGGTCAATAATAACGACAACCAGTATGATTGACTATTCTAAAAGGTGATGGAGAAAACAAACTGAATGTTTTGTTAATCTTAATTTTACTAAAAACACAAATATAAGATAATACAAAAATTACTATGCGCTTATAAGAGTAAAATATCGATCAAGTCAAGGGACAATAATTTTTTATAGCCAGTATTAATACTGTAGTCATAGGTTACAGACAAACGCGAAAGCAGAGTTTAAGATGTTCAAACGAGATTGTCATCTTATTTACTATATATAATTCTTAAGGTTCGTGACCTATTAAAGAAGATCGGACCTTTAGTAGAGTGCTCCGAAGCATGCTAAATGAGTTTATGAATTATAACTTATTAAGTAAGAACTCATAACTGTATTGTTATACCTTGTCTATTGGTTAGGAATTTCATTTCTTAATCCTATTGAATGTCATTGTAACTTTTCATCCTAGCTCATTTTCGTACATTCTTTCTATTCTTAGGATAATTGAGGTTTTTCCCATAAAACTGCGAGATGTTCGGCTTTTAGTGCTGCTTTTGTTTATTTAGGTTAGATTGTTTTTTAGCGTTTTATGACGTATACGAACGATGCCTAAAGGGAATTACTATAATTTACACTAAAGAACTCACGAAATTGTCTTTAAGTGCTGTATTTGAACTCTGCATTCTTAAAAACCTGCTGAGCAGTGGACTACAAAGACTTTTTAGAAAATCCAGCTAATATACTTGCTTCTTTTTTATGAAACATAAACAATATTTGTTGTAGTTTTCGACGGTATATTGTTAACGATACCCTAGTCCAATATCTTTAATGTATATCGAGTTGGCTTATTTACGTTTTACAGAAACAGTTTTCAGGTAAACAAACAATTGGAGTTACAACTTTTTTATGAAAGTGTCGGACCATCTTGCTTCAATAAAATTGTTTCATGTCAGATTCAAAGAGTTATGTTTCTTTTGTTTTAGACTTGTTTTTGCTACAATATCAGGGACTTGCGTAATCAGCACGGATATTAGAAAACATACAAACATCTAGTGTTCTTCACGAGTTATTTTTCGAAACTAAACACTAAAAGTTAGATAAACTAAGTTCATACAATAACACAAGTGAAGCTCGGGTTGTCTTAAATTGCCATTTTGGGGTGGAGGGAAACATGGTTTATGTACAACATGCATGACTAATATAAACCAATTTCGTCTAAGTGCGTTGCTAAACTTAATGAGAAGCACGAGATGAATTTATATTTTATAATGAGTTTTCATTACGTGGCCGTTGTGTCGACCATCTGCATTGAATAAAATACTGTTCTCCTATCTCAGCCTTATATATTATTGTAGATTTTGATTAGAGATAAAATGTCGTCAAAGGAATTAGATCGGAAGATTTTAAGTTTTAATGTTTTAATTGATTTCACTGTGTTACGAACAAAGTTGCAAATTAGACAAGCTTAGTTAGAAACTTGTACAACTAAAGAAATTCAAGCGCAAAATTCCATTTTTAATACATACTTGATATGTAAATAAAAAAACAAGGAGTGTTTGCGCATGAGTGGCATATGCCGGCGAAAAAAATATGCTAAATATTTTGCACTCTGTGATAGGGCAATTATGTTTTCAAAGCCAAGACCAGATACTATAGCCATCTCATTAAGATTTTCAGCACCAAATAGCGTGTATCTAAATTTTCCCAACTAAAACCAATACTTTTACTGTTACCAATTTAGGAGAATCTTCATCTTCGATTGCTTTCTATGCTTGATCAGTTTCCATTTTCTCATTACAAAATAATCTATTTTGTATGAGTTGTGTAAGGAGAAGTTAGATGTTTATAAATTGGCTGGGATTGAAGATTTAACATCTTAGACGTATAAAGTTTTCTATTTTGTCTTCTTGTATTAGTTTATTTCAAGGAAAAGGGTTCGAGTTCATCATGAGCGAGTCATGTGTTCAGCGAAGTTTCACTGAATTGATGACGATGATGACAATGATGACGATGATGATGAATAATTATTGAAAACTTACAAAGTAGCACATGACGGAGTACAACGTTACAGTTTGCTGGTTGACATGGCAATCTGCACGTATGGCTAACAATATCACGTTTGCTCCACGTTGCACAGTATGAGCAACTCGAAAAACTAGAATAATCGTAAACATGACACAGTAAAGTCTTGACAAGATGCTTTCAGTTTTAAGGAGACCATGTTTCGATGAAGGTACCAATCGGGCTTTGTCTGTCTTCTATAGGCTTATAAATGAAAAGGCATCACAAAGCTCTTGTCTTCGTAACCACTGAAATAGCGTTGTCCTTAAGACGGGACTTAACCTAAACTTTTGTTGGATAGTGAGGAGGTTAAAAAAGATGTTTCAATAAGAAGAAATTTGAGTAAAACCGCCAAACCGTTCCCCCATGCAAGGAACTAGTACAGCTTTGGTTTGAGAACGGTTTGGCGAATTTACATCAAATATTAACATCAAATTTAATTTTTAAGCTTCCCAAAAAAATCACCGAATTAAAAAATCTCTTTTAAATGACCAATCTTTGAGAAAAAAAAAACAACTCAAAATTCATCGAAAAATTCTTAAAATATTCAAGCTGACTCTCTTTAATCTCATCTGTGTTTTAAGCATAGGGATCTTGTAGATTCAAACCATGAACGGGGATATGGTAAGAAACATGAGGAAAAGTGGCCACAAAGCGTGCTTTAGGTCAGGTCCCGCTTTAATGAGTGGCACATGTATTGTACAACATATGTATTCGAGTGATGCCTTACCACTGGAAATGGGGTATAATTCAAATTTCGCTGATCTACAGCATCAAAAAAAGAATCCCATAAACCCACACAAAGGAAAGAGAAAAAATCTTTGACCTCGGTGGGATTCGAACCCACGATCTACGAAACAGATCTACGTCGCTCTAACCAACCGAGCTACAGGGTCAGCTGGGAGTTTGGCCGTGGGATAAGTTCCTTTCATATTTCTAAGATACTCCGCAATACATTGTTTTGCTAAGTTTTACTGTACTGGGCACTTTGATGCTCTTAGATCTACTAGGGATACGGAGTCACTTCCTAACGAAATCAGCAATTTTTGTTTAATAAATTGCGTTATATGTACAATGCAGTTAGATGTTTTAGTTGCGTTACTTTATGCAACGAGCCTCAACTGACAAACCTCGTCAAAAATACTTGCCATTTCAATGGCTGATACCAATGGAAATGTTCTTGAAAAAGGCTAAGCTGTACGGCAAGCTAGCTTCATATCCACAAAAACACCATATATCCTGTAGGGAATGGATTCTCTCGCCTCTTTAATTTTAAAATGCTGAGACACGTGAACTTCTTTAGCACCACGAGGTATTGCATGCAGCATTTCGGTTAATCTCAAGTGGAAGCTTATCCGTGCCAAAAACCGGATTTAACACAACTATTTTGAAGATTGTTTTGAAAATTTTGAAGCAGTGACTTAAGCTTTATTATTTTATTACTTGTTTATCCGTTCGTGAATTATAGTACTGTATATATTATTCATAAGTGATTGCTAACACTCGTTCAAAAAGTTTCAACCATTTTTCAACATTTTATAAAGGAAACCGACTGATTCAACTCATCTTAAAAAGTATAGTACTGATTGGTCTTGATCATTCTAAATTTCGGTTTATCAAAGGTTAGAATTAAATAGAGTGCACGACCATTCCTTTTGCTTGTCTTGAAGAGTGGAAATGATTGGTGTTATTCATTCTAACTTTTGAACCAGCTGATGAATATCTATAAAGTGACCATTCATTTTGCTTGTCTTGAAGAGTACTAGAAATCAATGGTGTTCTTCAATTTAACTTTTGAAACAATTATCGAAACTCAATATAAAGTGACCATTTTACATGTTTCGAAGAGTAAAAATGATTGGTGTTATTCATTCTAACTTTTAAAACAGCGTTTAAATGCTTAGTGTCAAGTCCAATAACCCTCGTTTAAAAGATGAGTCCGGTTTTAAAACCAACTTCGAGGTCAGTAAAAGTTTTCGTGCAGTTTGACAAAAAATGTGGTTCCATGTGTCATTGCACGCGGCTTCATTGAGTTGAATAACTACTACTGGTGACTAAACACACTTAAAACAGAAAATTAAACATGTCAGATTAATCCACAAGCACAATATCAAAGCCAAAGGGGTGTGATTTCGGTTTAGCTGGTAACTGATATTCGCCCACAATTTAACTGATAACTGATACTGGGCTACAGTTTTAGTTTATGACCAATATTAGGCCGAAAATGCACGGCTTATGCTGATGCCAGCATGCTTCATTCAAGCCGTGTGATCTAGAATATTTTGTTTCTATTCACATGCAGCGGCAAGTTCTAAAGAATATCTGTTTGCTCAAGAGCTGGCTAAATTACTAAGCGGATAAACATTTCTGGGCGCATGTGATAGATACTATTAACAAGCTTTTCAGTGCGCACAGCTTTAATCTCTAAATCTCTCTTGAGTGACATATAAAACCAATATAACACTTGAGGAATCAGTCAGTGTTGACTTAAAGGCCATATGCGGCACACATCTGTTTGCTCAAGGAAAAAGTATAAACTTTTAGTCTCATAAAGGTACAATCGTTTAGTTTATTGGGCGCCGTTTTATGTTCTTGTGGCTTGCCACTTGCTATACAGCTTGCTGGTGGAACACGCTTACTATGTACAAACTTGAAAAGAACTTCTCTAGTTCATTCTGTTGTTTTGTGACAGAGCAGATTCAATGTACATAGAGGCTGACAAGCGCACGATAGCTCAATTAACTCTCACTAATTAAAGTAGGCATCTTCTTTTAATTCTAACTTCTAGAAGAGGAGAAAAACTTAATAAAGTTGCCACAAGATGAAGACTCTATTTGCATTAATTATTACTATTTTCTTGTTATATCGTACTCGAGTACCCTACAGCTTTAAAGTTTAAATTTTCTCCTTATTTATATTAATTTTTACGCAGTAGTGGCCGGACTCATTTTAACTCACATCAAGAACTTATAAGTTTCTTTTTACCAATTTAAGCTAAGAAATAATAATTGCAAATGTCTTTCCATGTGGAATTCATTGACAGGTTTCACCTAGTTCATAAAGTTTGTTAATTCACCTTTTATAAGGGTGCATGTTTTACACGAGTGGACAAAATCATCTCGTAAGAGTATCTTCCAGCTGTTTTAATTAATTAACTAGTAAATACGTATGCAAAGAAAGAAACAGCCCTTATGCATGAATTGTGTAATAACGCAACTATGAACTGACTTTTCCCTTATATGCATTAAGCATTAACATGCCAAGCTCAATTAGCTGGTGCACAGAGAGTCTAGCCGCCTTATTTTTTGTCTTATCCGCGACCAAAGCGGTAACAATAAAAACATGAGAGAGGGATTTGTACTGTTCCCTGTGTATGTGTGCGTGCTTGCATGGCTCAGTTAGTAAGATCGCTGACTACAAAGCGCGCGGGCCCAGTCTTGATCCGAGGGTTGAATATCTGTGCA
>JAOBRD020593396.1:0-15871 GCA_027575215.2 Hydrozoanthus sils
GCTGGGAAGCAAGCTGCTAGGGGAATTGGGAGTGCTTTGTACTTTGCTTCCCAGCTTCAGGAGAGCCAGCTCGCAGGCTATTGAAGAAGGAAAACTGGAGTACCTGGAGAAAAAACCCTTGGAGTCAGATTGAGATCTCAGCCCACTTGCCAAACCATTGTTAATAAGATCAACAAAATTGACTCATTTATTTATCTATTCATCCCTCGTTGTTTCTGCTATAACCATTTTCCCTTTTGTGTAATCTTTTAGGCCGATGTAGATAACAATATTAAACTTCTGACAGAGAAGAATGACGAGATTGCAGAAGTCATTAACAAGTTTGAAGGTCAGACAGGGAACCTACAGATTGACGAGGCTGTTGTGACAACAGCTCCTCTCTACAATCAGTAAGTTGGATCAGTTCTCCTTTTTAAACAATTACTACAAATTTTTATTCTGTAGTTACTCTCAGGTGCCAAACAAATGTCCTGGGGCTGTTGATTATTTTTCAGTTGTTTTGAAAATTGCTTTTTTGTGCAAAATATTGTTCATATTGGTCCTTGCAACGTCGAAAAATCATTTTTGACCAGAAAAACCCCAAAATCTAGGCCAGGAATTTGGAAAAATGAACATCAGTTATAGTAAATGATATGAAACAAATTGACATTTCCTTGATGAGATCAGAATATTTTAAGACAAACATTTTGATCTCATCAAGGAAATGTCAATTTGTTCCACATCATTCACTGTATGGCAACTTGTGAAAATTGCATTAAGACATGCCACTAAAGAAAGATGTGAAAATTACTTAATTTTCACAAGTTGCCATTTGTATCAATGCCATGCAGTCATGTTAAAATTGACAACGAAACTTTGTTTTGTATCGTTAGTATTTTTGTTGAGTTTCGTTATCTAAGAATATGTTTGTTACTCAAGATAAACTTACTTATGTGGTTTGGAAAAGGTTGTATTATTTAAATACAAATAGTGAAATACGAGGAACACCGTTTACGGCTGTTAGGGCTGACTAAGTTCTTACAGTAACCAGTATTTAAGTATCACTTTGTGCTTTCAGAATTATAAACCTATTTGCTGAGGAGAATGCTCTTGAAGATACAATATACTACTTAAGCGAAGGATTAAGGAAAGAAGCAATTGACTTGGAGAGTTTCCTTAAGGTATTGAAGCTATTCCAAATCGTTGTTGGTCTTTACAAAGCGTGGTAAAGTTTAACGCTTTTTTGTTTGACTCTTGCGTATCTGTGTTGTTGTTTTTTTACTAACACAACTTCAAAAAACATTTTTGTCGTCGGTATTAGTCAGTCTGTGCATAGCTTAATGTTGATAATGTCGTTGTTTCAACTATCGTATAGTTTTGTCGGTAACACAACTTCAAAAAACGTTTTTGTCGTCCTTATCAGTCAGTTTGTGCATATCGTATAGTTTTGTCGGTAACACAACTTCAAGAAACGTTTTTGTCGTCCTTATCAGTCAGTTTGTGCATAGCTGAACGTTGATAATGTTTCACATCTGCATGGTCAAGTTTCAAGCATCATATTTTGGCTCCGTTTGTGAGTTGCAACTTATTATGAACATAAAAAGAGTATTTAAAGTTGAAACCAACTGCTTTATTTGATTTGTAACTGGTAGCAACTGACTTAATGATTTTTATTTTTACTGTTTCAAAAGTTTTATTCCTTCTACAAATATAGTCTCTTGTTTTTCTTATTAGTTTTTATCATTGGTACTAATAACATTAGTTATTATTTTAGGTATATAGTTTTAAAAAAAAACTATTAAATGCATCGGCGAGAAATATAAACTTGAAGAATTATATGATAAATATATTATCGTTGCCGTGAGATGATGGGAAAAGCTGACGTTTCGAGCGTTAGCTCTTCGTCTGAGCATGAGCTCGAGTTCATCTCGGTAATACTAATAAACAAATCATTGAAGGGTCAATATCTACGTAATATTATCCAGCAGACTACGGTGCAGCGTATAGTTGATATCGTACAATATGCTCAGACGAAGGGCTAACGCTCGAAACGTCAGCTTTTCCCATCATCTCACGGCGACGAAAATTTATTTACCATATAACACTTCAACATTAGTTATTGTTCTGTTAGAAGTATTATTATATGATACTATTTGTAACTTTATTAAAAATCATTATAGTTATTGATTATTTAAAGTGTTAATATTATTAGAAGAACAGTGATTGTGGGATCTGGCTGATGACGTAAAATCTGAAATATTGCACTGTGTGCTGGTAAGGAGACAGCCAGTAAAAGGGGACTAAGGCCTCACGGGTCAGAAGGACTAAGTCTTTACTGAACCCTTAAAAAATATTTTGTTAATTTTTTTTTCGGCGCGCGAGAGGACAAGATGAAACGAATCCTGCAATCTGATTGGTTCCCTGAGCGGGCGGAATTTTACGATCTTGCCCGTAGTCAAATACCAACAGCGACTTCGTGACAAGCAAAGACGACTAAACTCAAAAGGTTCAGTTTGCAAGTCTTAGCTTATAAAGTGTTAACATTTGGATACAGTTTTGAATTCTACTTTTGACATTATATCCGACGAATAAAGTTTTCATGGAGACAGTGAATTTTATTATCCTGCTGAACAAAGAAAAAAACAACACGAAAACACAGGGGAAAAAAATAAACACGTTATTTGCTGTCCGGGAGGTCCATATTGAGAAAAACTGTGCCCTCGATCTAGGTACGGACCTCGGCCTTTGGCCTCGGTCCTTACGCAAGACCTCTGGCACACTTTTCCTCAATACGGACCTCCCGGCCGGCAAATAACATATATTTCTCGTATGCGTGTTAGTTCATCTCGTACTTACAAGTGAGTTTTGCTTTGTTAACGGTTGTCTTTAATTTTAATTTTAGCATATAAGATCTCTTTCAAGAAAACAATTCATGACACGAGCCCTACTCCACAAAGCAAGAAAGACCGCCGGGTTAAAAGATGTGGCTGGATCCTAACTTCACACCAAGAAATTTATGGCTAATTAGAATAGATGAGAAACAACAATTCAGTACCAAACGTTTTGAATAATGTGATAGAAAAATGGTGAAGGGACCAGTCAGTACTTTGTGGTATTATTTCTTAAAGAATACCATTGTAGATATCTTAACAATTTTTTTATTAGGGGCCGGTTTGACAGCGTACTTTATCTTTCATTTTGAATTTGCTAACTTCCTGTAGACTAAAGACAAACCGTTTCATATTCAAGGAGAAGTTATTCAAGAAAAAAGTGAGAAAAGCGAGCGCTTTAAAGCGCCAAATTTTCTCGAAGTGGCAAGCATATGCAAGTCAAAAGGACGCCCACAGATTGACTCACAAAACTCGTTAAAGACGAAGTTATCCATTGAAATGACTGACGAACTTCCATCTTTAAGGCTTGTTTTTTTTTTAGCATCTGATAAACTTGCTTTAAATAACCTGAAAGGGATGACTTATAGCTAGTCTAGCAGCTGTTCATCCATCCGCCCTGTGGACAAAGAAAATTAAAGTCAGTCTTGTTTCTCAGTTACGCGAATATACTTAATAGGTAATCAGCTACCTACGTTATGAAATTTATATCATCAGGAACACAAAATGTGTCTTTTTGTATAATTTTTGCTTCTTTTAACCAATTTGAGTTTTGAACTAGTAGTTGCATTTTCATTTCTTTTGTTTGCATATGTAGTTGAGACAAAGTTAATATTATCGTTTATATAACAACTTTTCGAAGAATCAGACATGTACCTCCTGCTGAAGTTTCACAGAATCTCGGAAAGTATTTTACTTCGAGGTCAAAAATTAAATCAGTGAACGAAGCTTGTCGAGGAGAGAACTCTTTTGCCAGTTATATTTAGCATGATTCGCAAAAGTAGACTAGAACTTCTTCATCCCCAAAGCAAATGAATATTTTTTTAAAATTCATGCCCTCTTTGCCATCCTGTTTTTTTCAATTTTCAATATTCATTCAATTGTTTGTTTTCCTAAAGTTCTGATGTACCTTACTTTGGTATTTGTAGTTCGTTGAAGTGTATTCGCATAAAAGCCTGTTAAATTTTTGATGCATTTTAATGAAATCCATAGAATTTTAGAAAAAGTTTTAAAAAATTTATCTTCATTTGCAACCATGCCTCTTTCTGTGTAAGGCTAACATGGCGACCCAGGCCGTTGTCGTTACTTGTAGTTAGAACAAATAAAATGAGTAAAATCACACGTCGGACATCATTAAAACAAGACCTGATACTGGAATGATATTGTGACCGTTATGGGTGTACTCATTTTATCGGTATGATAGAGGGTGATCGTCGTATTTTTTAGTTGAATCTGCAATTTCTGTGTTTTGAGGGGGTTTTTGAGAACAACCAAGGTTTTTTAAAAATAGTTTTTGGGGAGTGACAAAACCCGGGGGGAGGGGGTTACTTCGGGGTTGAAAGGGTACGGATGACCGTCGGAAAGTCCCCAAAAATACCCTAAAAAACACCAAGGACATAAAATTTCCACCCTAAAAAATACCACTCTTAAAAGAAATACCAATTGAAAATTGGGATTTTTACCTAAATAGCTAGCGGGTCAGCTCTAAGCCCCCTGGTATGCAGTAGATAAAGGCGCACGTAATTGGACGTCGCCAAAGGACTTTTATCTTAATTCTAGACTTCTTATCAGTATGCATATTTACCAAAACAAGGGATTGCAAGCAGTCTATTAGCTTCGCATTTTCCATCCTAAAAAATAGCAGGCTCTTCGTTTAACACCGGTTTTCTTTTTACAACCCCTAAAACTACCACTAAGTATTTTGACCTCCCAAAAAATACGACGTTCATACCTACCACACCCCGGGAGTACCCCATCGAGGCAAAGACAAAACGAGCATTTTTTTCTGTAGTTTTCTCCTGCCTTTTTCGAAATCGATGCTTTTCAAGAGGTTTGGAGGTCGAACATTTTTACACCTAGCCTTGGTATTTTTTCAAAACACATATATACTCGTATATATAGGATGAGTGAAACTTTTTAGCTAGGCCCAGCCTTCACACAGACGGTTGTGAAGGCTTGGCTACAAAGCCCCGCGTTCGGGTAGAGAATCGAACAGAACGGAAAATAAGAGAGGAAAATAAGATATTCGTAGGGCTAATTCTTGTTCTTACAATGGCTCTAAGCAGTGCAGACGTCCAGAAACAGGTATGAGAGTTTGTACTTAAATCGTATTTGTTTGGCCGGTTGAAAATGATTAAATATATTTAATTTTGTATTCGATGGAATCCAGATTGAACACATGATGAAATTCATCGAACAAGAAGCAAAAGAAAAAGTGGAAGAAATTGATGCAAAGGTTGGTTATGTGTTAAATAACACTGTAAGCATTATGCGAGTTTTATGTTTAATAATTTGAGTTTTGGCAACGCGATCCATACTGGTTCGGACGTTGTTAAATTAGGTAAAAACTACATTTTCAAAACAGAAGAACGCCCGTCGCGTAGCTGGTACGGGAGCCAAATAGATTTTGTGATGGAATGCGTTGTCTGGATACAGCAGTTCCTCTTGCTCAAACTCTTTCCTTGAACTTGTAATTACAGTAAATACTGTGAAAAGCAAGTTCCATTGATAAAGGCTCATGTTGCCCTCTAGTTCTACATACAATTTTGTCATCTTGTAAATTTGTTTCATAATTTTAAAATGACGAATAGTTATCTTTTCATATCACTTCATCACTCGTAAAAACATATTCTAAGTTGACTAAATTTGTGCATGTGTTAAGGTCTTTACTAATGTTTTTCGTGTTGTTCTTTTTAATTATTTTGGGACTAAACACAGGTCACGTTGTAAACTTCTGACATTCACGTGACCTCATGAGTGATGTCTATTATTTTATGGCGGTTTTGGTAATATTCCAAAAATGATTCGTAAAAAGCCCTGCTTGTATGTTAATCTTTAGTTTACCTTAAAATTTATAGTTTTTTCTTCCTTGCGATCCTGGTAAAATTTTGGCTGGTGTTGTTGAAATGCTTGGTATCGAGTATCTGTATCAGGAGTTTACAGAGTTGCCAACCTCTGGAGATCTAAAACCTGGAGACTTTCTTTTATAACACCTCAACATTGAACTGTCCCCTTGTCCCCAAGAAAAAAGTGATGACAGCAGAAGTTGAAAATTCATAGAAACTGGGCGTTTATGTCCTGGGATTTTACTGGTTAACTGAGATCCAATCAGACAGTCTGTTTATATATGGCCATGAAAACAAAGAATGTGTTTGTTTAGTTTCCTTCAATGTGTAGTTTTGTGGTCAAAAGATTGCCTAACCTTAAAAATACCTCAATGGCAAGGCGAGGTTAAAAAGCAGTTTGTGTTAATTTGTATATTTGGAGATAAGACGTTAGCTTACAGTGGTGCAAAGAATCGAAGTTGCTTATAGCCAATAGATTGGGTTATCTGTATGGGAGACCTCGAGATTCTTTCTGTGTCCGGGAGGGTTTGCATGACTGAGTTTATGATCCTTCAATTTGTATTGTTCAATGGACACAACATCAGTACCAATCAATGGCTTCAGATCTCTAAAAGCCTGTTTACATGAACCCAGGCTGGTTGCCGACCCAAGTCAGTAGGCTAGCCCAGGGTGTCAAAATGTTTTGTTTAATGTACCCGAGCCTTTTTCAAGGTGATGTGTTTTCAGCCAACCCGAGTTGAGCCGTTTTCCACCCCTTTACATGACTGCATATTCAGGGTTGAAAATTAATGGGCTAACGGTCGCCTGGGGCGGTTTAAAATTGGCTCGGGTGACTATGTTTTGAAAACAAGTAGCCTGTGGGTGACCATCGATTTCAAGTACAAACGCATAATTATGTTTATCCAAGAAAAATAAACAATAATAGCTTTAAAGTCTATTAAAAATCGAAGAAGTTCTCAGATGTGTAGTATTTTGCTCCCAAAATTTCTCCCAAATTTTGTAACAAGATTGCCAGAAGGCCTGTATTTCTTTAATCAGTAGAGAACATTTCCATACCTCATGGCAGAACAGTACTCTAAAGTCCCTTGTAATAATATAGAGCAGAATAGTGGTATAGGGTGCAGGGTTCAAAACTAACTTTTGAGGTAATTTGCCCCATTGGACAACTGAGCACTATTCAAGTTTTAGTTGCCCCCCAAAAAATGTGCTTGCCCTGTTTCAAAAAATAGTAATGAACACGAGTGCAATCAATATCTTTCTGCATATCCTCTCATGTAGTGTACTGCAGACACCACATGACACATACACATGTACACTTTTCTCCCTGACCAGCATCGAGAAGCAGTGACTCTCAAGGTGTTTAACAACATTCAAAAGGCAATTTTTCTAGGTTTTCACTTTTTTTATTATATTTACTCAGTGCTCAAACTGATTCACTTGACATTTTTATTATGCTTCCGGAACCAAGAGTCCCAGCAGTTACCCTGCATACAGAAAGCCTGTTGCCCATTGGGGCAACTGGCCTAAAGAACCAATTTTTAAATGCCCCCATGTTTTGAACACTGATATGGAGAGATTGTAGAATAAACAGTAAAAAAATATTTATTTGATATAAAAGTATAAAATCATTTTTTTTCTTTGAGGTGGGTGCTGCTTCTTGTCAAAAATGAGAATTGGCAAAACTAATGTAAACACTGAGGATTGTGTCCCAGAAGAAAAAATATATTGATAGTCTGAAAATCCTATACTGGAGTTGCTTGGCTTCTGAAACCCAGAAATTAGTAACAGTATGGTCCCAAATAAGGCCCATATAAGGTTGAGATCTAGGCCAAGATAGATAATAGTACATAAACTATTTTTAGGGATTTCAGAGTGTACATTAAACTCTCCATAGGCAGAAGAGGAGTTCAATATAGAGAAAGGTCGGCTGGTGCAACAGGAACGGTTGAAGATCATGAACCACTATGAGCGCAAAGAGAAACAAGTTGAGCTTCAAAAGAAAATGTAAGGAGTGCATAAACTACAAAGCTTTTCATGATGTCTTCTCAAAATCTTGATAATGTTGGTGTTGTCAAGTCTTTTTGCCTTCTTTTACAACTTTTCTTGGGATTGTGTTAACTATCTTAGTTAGCATATTTGAAACTGAATTAAAACTATCCTGTAATTTATACCATAGTCAGCGGTCAAGCCAGATGAATCAATCAAGACTGAAGGTTCTCAAAGCCCAGGATGACCATGTTAAGGTGATAAGTTTGTGTACTTTTACCACAAGTTTGTTGGATTAGGAGATTTGCGATACTACTCCAGGTTACCAGTGGCAATTTTTCAAGAATTTCATTAGTTTGAAAATGATTGTACTTTAATATTTTAGACAAAGTCTTAAATGTTTTACCTTCGCTTACTACTTAGATAAACATTAAAATTAAGTTATCATGAAAACATATGGCTCACAGATGCCCTTCAACTCCCTCGTCCTTATCAAAACTTCTGGTGTCACAAATAGTTATCTCTGATCTTGAAAATACTCAAGAGTTCTCCCATGAAGTTCAGGTTGTTGAAGTTTTATCAGGACATAAAATTCCATAATTATATAAAGATCTATTCTTCTGTGTCTAAAGGAAGCTTTTCATAAGGCCAGAGTCCTGTGTGAAATCTCTTGCCCTATTGCCATTGTTGTGTAACTTGTGACAATAAAGAATAAAGCCAAGTTGAGGCTCACCCGAAAAGCCAGTGACCCAAAAATTGGACAAGCATTCCATTGGAAACTACTAAAAATCATTATCCATGCCTTTGTGACCTTGAAATTGAACTACTTTAACTCTTTATTATATAACCAACCTAAATTCATACTAAAAAGACTTCATTCTGTTCAGAACTGTGCCACTAAAATAATTAACCTGTCAAGAGAATATGAAAATGTAACTCCCTTACTTGTCAATCTCCACTGGCTTCCAATTCAAGAAAGGAATTCAAGTTAAAAATTCTTATTATCACCTTCAAAGCCATTCATGGACAAGCACCTTTTTATATTTGTGATCCTTCTCTGTTGCTACTCCTACTCTCTGGAACAATCGGACTACCAACTCAAATAAAGAACTCTGAGTCACTGTACACTTTTAAATGCCAGCTCAAGACATGGCTTTTTAGCAAAACATTCTTTTAATTAACACCTTCACTCATTTTAGTTTAATTTATATTGTTAACTTAAGTTGTAAGACGTGTCTTTTAACATAGCATACTTCTTACATTTTTACTAACTTTAGACTAGTGTACATTTTAACCTAAGTTGTATAGTGCTATGAACAGTAGTAATAGCACTATAATTTTTATTATTATTATTATTATTATTATTATTATATAAAGCAGATAAGATTTTTAGAGTGTCTACTCTTCAGTTCCAAATAAATTCAATTTACCCAATAAATAAATGATGTTTTTGATTAATACTAATAGAAGTGACAGCATCTTTCCACATTCTCACTCAGGCCATATTGGACGAAACAGCCCAAAGGCTAGGATCTGTGATTAAAGAGGAAGCAAGATACAAACAAATTGTGCAGGGTTTGATAACCCAGGTATTATATACATTTTAATGTGTTATTCAAGGCATTATTAAATGCACTCAAAGCCTTTCAGCCCAAGTCAGTGTTTTATTTTATTATCAATATGGATCTTCTTTATACATACAAGATTTCAACAGCTGTCTGGTTAGCCTAGTTTGTAAGGTGCCAGACTGTCCTGCAGAAATCCTGGGTTCAATTCCTTGCGCCAGTCCTTCACTTAGGGTCTCAAAATAACAGAGGAGAAGGTGCAGCCTTTGCTCTAACATCTGTAAATGGTTGGACCTCTGCGTCTTCACAGATAAGGATGTTTTAAAAAACCATAGGCCCTAAGGAGGGACTTAAGAGAACCCACAATACTTGTCGAAAAAGGGTAGGGTGATCCCAGTGTTGTGGCCTTTCTAATACTAAGTGAGGGCAACTCTGAATTAATTTTTATGTGAGCCATGTATAGCAGACTATTTGAGACCATCAATAGCAAACTCCACTGCATTATTCATTTATCTATTTATTTATTTATTTATTTATTTGTTTATTTATTTACAGTATTTACCATTAATGGCAGGGCTTATCACAAAGATTACTCTCCAGTAACAGATGCTGAAAAGCCCTGATTAGAAGCACCTGTTTAGCTTCGTTTTATATTATTGTTCACAGCACATTAAGGCATTAACAAATGAAAAAATGGCAATAAATTTTAAATGATCAATTTTAAATATAGTTGTAGATTTATAAATACTTCAATATATGAAAATGATTATTTTAGACCTTAAGGGGATTTCAATTAATTTTTTTAGAAATATGTAGCTTGATGATTATCAATGGTTTTGTCGTGTTTCTTGAGTCCAAACTTGCACTCTTCTCTGTTTAGGGACTGTTTCAGCTTCTAGAGCCAAGTGTGGTAGTTCGCTGTCGACAACAGGATCTGAATTTGGTTAAGGTAAATATTTCTTTTAGTTATGATTATTTTCATGGTGAACACTCCCAGTTATAAGTTTTAAGCCCTTGGCAGTTTCATGTTACTTTCCAATTTGTCAAATTAGATTGAAAATCTTTTTTTTTCTGTTTTAATAGTAAGTAGAATGGT
Organism: Hydrozoanthus sils; assembly: GCA_027575215.2. Taxonomy (NCBI): domain Eukaryota; kingdom Metazoa; phylum Cnidaria; class Anthozoa; order Zoantharia; family Hydrozoanthidae; genus Hydrozoanthus; species Hydrozoanthus sils. Next base: position 10,580 of record JAOBRD020593396.1, read on the forward strand.
CCCCCTGTCAGTGCAACACCTGTAGAAATATACAGCAGTTAAAATCTGGTTTATTTTTATGTTTCTGCCATTGTCCAGTTGCAGAGCTGATGTTATTATACTAGTGGTACTCAAGTTCATAATCATTATTTGAGTCACAATCGGTATTGTCATCTGTATGGCAGACAGAAACAAGCATGACTTGTCACAATTTTTACATAATAAGTACAACTATGAGTAATTAATAAAGTAATGTAGCTCTACTGATCATGATATATTGTGTGTATTGGGAATCAAAGTAGACTGGTCTCACAGTAAAGATATTGCTAATTAATATATTTTGATCATAATAACAGGGTGTGTTGAAGGCTGCAGTGGATGAGTACAAGAAAGCTGTTAAGAAGGACTGTGCTCTCAGTGTAGATGAGCAAAATTTTCTTGGCCCAGAATGGTTAGTTATTGAAAGATTAGATCTTGAGATTCAGAGTTAAAAGACAAAGTGCTGCTCCACCATTAAACTTATTAATTTTAGATTGTTGAACAGTTTACCAACATTTTATTTTTGTGATTTAACTATGATCGATCAGTATTACTAATATTTTTCTGGACTATAAACTGCACCATAGCTAACCACAACTGCACATTTTATGACTATTAAAGAGAAGCAAAACTAAACAGATAACCCACATCGGGGAACAACCTACACCCTTATTCATTCACTTCTTCCACATATATCACCAGTGACATTTAACAATTAAATCTAGCAAATCTAGAAAATGCTACAAGTGATGTACATACTTGTTGCCAGATCAACTTCAAAATGTAAAAGATAACCTGAACTGGTAGATTACCCATACCTTCTGCAATGCAAGGTAAAATTTACAGATAACCCACAGGTTATAGTCCATAGAATATGGTACTAACTTTGGTCAAGCGATAAAAAAAATGTCATTCTGCTAATATTTCTTTCCAGTAATGAATTTTTTGTTGCACTTCAAGTCATGTTACTTAATAAGTTTTTGTTATACTCCTTTTTAGAAAATCACTGACTAGAAGTATTTTAATTAACAGAATAATTAGGTACACTGCACAAATTTTAAGTAAATGAATGTATCTGCCATTGATCAGAAAAATCTGTGGTTAATAAAAAGCATCTCACACTTAAGAAATGTATTTTCACAGTGAATGAAGAGAATTATTTGAAGTAGAAATTTCTGTTGCTGCTATCATTGATTAGCAATGTTTAGTTTCCTTTAAGGTGAAACCATTTTAGTTTATCATATATGAAGTTAAGAACCCAGGGCTTCTACATGGTTGGCCTGATGATGGCAGGGTTTAAACTAAAGGATTTGTCTGAGTCTGAAGTTTTTCTGTGGTGTTTTTTTGTACCAAAAATTTGCTTCAGTTTGGAGGATGCTTTTGATGAATCCAATTCATTTGTCAGGACTCAGCTCAAATAAAGAATTGATAACATTGTTAGAGAGAATAATTACATTACTTAGCACCAGTGACAGGCAATATAGGCTTACTACTGATTCACACTCATTGGGATTTTTGAGGTAGTCAGTTTTGCCTGTAGAGAGTTTAGGGTTGTATAAAATAAACCTCATTCTTTCCATCCCTCTCCTTCATCTCAAACTAACAATAATCGCCCAAGTGGGGTCCCCTAGGGCACAGAAACATTTAAAACTATAAGAAACTTAAGAACACAAGGCATTTTAAATGAAAAAATAACACTAACTTGTAATTGTGCTTTGCTGTAGTTCGGGTGGTGTTGAGTTACTGGCCAAAGAAGGAAAAATCAAAGTGCAGAACACTTTGGAAAGTCGCTTGGAGCTGATAAGCAGACAGGTTTGTACAATTCTTTGTTCCATGTATTTGCCGTGAAGCTTTCAGTTCAGACCAAGACAAAAAAATCCTGAATTCATGAGTCGGTGTAATTTATAGTACAAACCAGTCACCATGATGTTTGGGCATAAAATCTAGACACAGACCTAATACTCAAAGTTATAAAGATGGTGTGGCCTGACATCAAAGCAAGTCATAAGCTAGTAGGGTCTGATCCCCACATGTTGATTTTTCCTGGACTCAGGGAGCTGGCAGGAGGTCCAACACGAGAACCTCATTTTTCTTAACTGGAACCTGGAGATGCATATAACCTGTGTTGTATGGAAAGCTGAGACAGCCGTGCATCAGACCTGCATCTTGTTGGAGAAATGACATATTCTCTAATGAATAGTGTGTGATGATCATGTTACATTTATGACAATGATAATGATAATGATGATGATGGTAGTAAAGATAAAGATGATAATAAAGAATAACATTTTTGGCATCTTTTAACATTAAACCGAGACATCAGAAATATTTCATCAAAATCATCATCAAAATAATATTGTTAGTTATGAACTTTATAGATATTACAAAAAATTATCTAAAGGTTGTTTAGTCAACCAAAACGATTGTTTTTTTAACTAAGCATTTATTGCCAAAATTTTTAACACTTCAGGCAAGACCAGTTTAATTCCTGGGAGCACAGATTTTTTTCAAAATTTGAAGGGTTGGTCAGTCCAAAAAAAATCAAAATAAAAAATTACAAATGTTTTGCTTTGGCTTTGAATATCAATAAAAACTTTCATTATGGCAAACCTTACATCTGTAGCAATTTTTCAAAGTTCCCATTTAAAAAGGGTCAACATATTGATGTTTTAAACTAATTTGTGACCTCGAAACAAAGAATAATTTGTGTGCCATCCTTAAAGTACCATAAATCTCAGTGGAAACGTCGAGAATTTGACCTCGAATTTTTGATACATAGTTTGGGAGTCAGCTTGTGCAACAAACACCAATTTTTGAAAAACTGAAATCATGAAAAGAACTCATATTTATTACTCTTTGTGGCATAAATCAAATGTACTGCACAAATAATTTCAACTATGATATGAAGCTGACAATGTACGCTGTTCATGAAATCTACATGACACATAAAATTATGGTTAGTCATTTACATGTTATAATTGTTTTGAGAACTTTATATAATTGAACGTAATCAATTGAAAAGATGTGATTTGTCTTCCTGGTTGTCAGCAGATTCTGTGTAAATTTTGTTTTTTGCCGAAGCGCAAGATTACCTCTCTGCTTTAACCGGCAACACCAACTCATAGCTCTGTGTCTGAAACAGGGTGCTTTTCAGCCCATTCCAACACCTTAATTCAAACCAACTGCCTTGTAAGAATAACCCAGATGATCGCTGCCACTTTGTTATGGTATCTTCCAGTTTGGGCCACTTGGATGTTTTCCGGTGATTTGCACATTTTATTAGGCCTTTCATTGAGTGTGACCTCAGCCACCGAACTCTCTTGCAGCAGACAAATATTATTCTTTTCTTTTGCAACTGAACAACTTTCAGCTTGAATGCAGCATCTCATCACATTTGTTTTTGTTTATAAAACTTGATTGTTTTCCAAGCGTTCAAAACACAAAAAGAGCATGTGTCTTTTGCATGAGAATTTTTTTGAATTTTTAAGTTCAGCTTTTTTATGCTGATGTAAAGAATATTTCTAGGTTTCAACTTTAAAAGCTTCCAAAAGGGGCTTGGGCTTATAATACAAAGTTCAATGAATGAATCACTTGTATCTCTTTGCAAAAATGTCTTCATACCTCACCGACTTCATTACAAAAATTTGTGGTACTAGTCATGACAATCTTCTAGACTATTTCGCAAAATTTTGTTCATATCAAAATAAATCTGGGAACTTTTGAAAAACAAAACAACTGGCACCGAACTGACAACAATACATATCCATTTAATTTTACACGTTGACAACATGTGAAAAAAAAAAGTTCTGGTGTTGAGCAGTTCCGGTCATTGATTCTGTCAGTTCCAATTAAAAATGTCCATTTGTAACACTGATACTGTATATCAGAATAAACTCGTTTTTTATAGTAGCAAGCATAAAAATAGACTGTAAAACTTTACAAACAGCCGCTTTCATTACCTTTTCAACATAATCAATTGGGCGATTAATTTTTTTTTCTTACTAAAATTTTTGGTCCGTTTTTTATTTTTTTCGGCTTTTCTTAAAAATTGGGTCAGTCGGGTCCATGCTCCCAGGAATCAAGTGGCCTTATTTGGAGAATTTATTATTTAGTAAATTAAATATATACCATATTTTGCCATGTATAAGTTGACCTTTTAACACCAAAAATTCATGTCATAAAATCACACTTGTCTTATACACAGATCAAAACATGAAACTTTTTAACGCCCCTATGATAAGTACTTGAAGCTAGAGAGAATTCTGTGATCTTTACAGTATACCATGTACAAACAATCGATCATAAAAAATGAAGTGACTAATAATTACATACTTTGCTCACTGTGTTATTTGTGTTGGTTTTTTTGTGTTACTTTCTCAAATTTTTGTTACAAACTTAGATTTTTTGGTGTTTTTATCTTGCAAAATTTTGAGATCAACTTATAGATAGGAACTCTAAAACTTGCACTTTTTTGGCTGCAAAATGGGGGGTCAACTTATACACAGTGTCGACTTATACACGGCAAAATATGATAACTATGTTACTTATAGTTCAGGAAAGTCATTTTTATAGTATTAGAAACAAACATAATTTTACTTCTTTGCAGATGTTACCAGAGATGAGAGAGACATTGTTTGGACGAAACAAAACCAGGAAATTCTTAAACTGAAAGAACTTTGAATTGAAATAACTATTATTTAAGAACTAATTAGCTCTTGAATCTTTCATCATTGGTACATTAATAGGGTTTTAATAGCTATCAGAAGTATAGGTATTTAGTTTCTTCAGGTGGGAATGCTTAATTGTATATGCTACATTGTATTAAATCATTAATTTTTATGTAATTGTAACATTTGATTCTTTAAGAGGAATTGAGAAAAACTGAAAAATTGTTAATTCCAAAGGGCAGATTACATTGTTCACCCTACTGAAAGTATTTCATATTCTCATCTTGGCTTTTGGAATATTTCTAATGAGAGTTTTAGGTCTCTTGACTAATGTAACTATTAAACACTGTAATGAACATAATTCTGCCTTTTCTGCAAATACTATGTCTATGGACACAGTCGTCTTCTTTGTCCCATAAAATGTTTCAAAGCTTCTTTGTGCAATAAAGAATCTTCAGACTGAGATTCAGAGTTCTCTGACCATTAATGTGAGTTAGCAGTTATAAGGCAATGATAAATTGGTGATACTCATTTTATTAATTTTAGCTATACCAGACATCAGTGTATACACTGAACTTGATTTTTGAGCAGAGGTTTTGTGGCCGGT